>JAVJIF010029346.1:0-64174 GCA_038442645.1 Agave tequilana | reverse complement strand
CTCAGTCGTCGTCGCCGCAACCTATCGCCGCCGCCTCATGCTCTGCCACCAACTCAAAGGGGGTCTGCAAACCCTTGATTTCGAGCAGAGGAAGGGAGTTGTTGGATTTATAATGAGTCATTTGGATTTGTTTTTAAAACCCAACCCGAACTCCCTCCACAATAGAAGGGCTGAGAAAATCTAATCGGGTTCAAACCCCAGTCGTTTCCGCATCCACTTAATACAAGAAACAGGTTTAGTAATCTTACCCGCGTGCGACGAAGACCCAACCCATGTGAACAGTAATAGGTTCTGAAGCCATACCCGTTAGTGCCTTGTGAGATGTAACCTGCACATCCAGACTCTGATTCAGACGTTCTTCGAGGCGTTACGATCGTGAGGACGAGAACTTTACATCAGCATCCACTACAGGATTTTTGTTGGTAATTTCAGCTCTTCGGTATGAGTACTTCTCCGGGATTCTTAGGAGAAATTTTGTGTTTAGGCATGAACGACTCACCCCTCAGGTGATATCTTAATTTGAGTTGAATTGTTAATTGTTAATTACTTGCTACTACTGTTTGGGTTGTGATAATTGTTTGGTTGAATTGCTATTTGCTTCTATCTATTGTTTGCATCATGTTTGTCATTTTTCATCATTTTAAATGTGCGTTTTTTTTTACATATAGAACTTGAACTTTAAGATATTTTTATTTTCACTTAGTACATACATTTAGTTTACTTGAGTCTAGCATTCTCCACCGCATCTGTTTGTTTGCTTGATATTGCATTATCATCATGACTAATTAATATTATGAGAAACACCTCTTAGATAGGCTACACAACTCCATCAGGGTCATATGTTCGTTCAGAATTACACAACCATATTCGAGGACTTAACCCGTTAAAGTAGTGTGAGGAAGAACCGTTCTCAGACTATAACTAAATTTGTTTGGGGTTTAAAGCTCAAAACAAAGTGTGCTATGATCACTAGCTCCTATGATTTAGACATCGTTGAAGAGGCATTTGATATTACTTTAAAGATAGACTTGACTTTCAAAACGTTAGTCAATGCCAAGACCCAGTATTCTAAGTGTGAGGGATATGGACATTATGATTATTAGTACCCCTCAGAGAGTCAAAGTGTTAGAACTGTGCCTAGTAATGATGTTGACTCGAAGTTGTTGAGAATATTCACATTCCTCCTAAGATTATTAGGGTAATTGAAGACATATTAGTTGGTTCTCACACACCGATTATTGAGGGTCATCCTTGATATGAAGGTACTATAAGTAGTAGATGTGATAATCAAGTCTAGTACGCCCTTAGATGTTACTCATGCTTATGATATTAGTGAGTCTGCGCCTGAATTAGCGAGTCTAGTGTCTCTAGTCATATCTCTAAGTATTCATTTGCCACACCTTTGATAGAGGGTGATATTGAGCACGAGATAGTTGGTTTTAGTGTCTTCCATCTAGTGGACCATCTGAGTCCCACGTGTTGATTACAGTTTTATGATTGTTCCAATCGATTCATCTTCTAGTGAGTCACCTGAGTTCCTTGCAATATCCAACGATGATTTCTAGTGCTTCTTTTTCGTTGTTTTGAGTTTGTGTCTGAATCTAATATACCACTATCTATAGGGTTAGATGTGTGCCCTCCTAAGCATTCCAGATATATCATTTTTCTATCTTTAGAAATTATGCCTAGAGTGCCTACTGCATTGCATTCGTCTGTTGCACATATTGATGATATCACTAGGCTGACAGCAATTTGCAATGACACAAACAAATATTTTCATATTCATATAGTATTTTGCAAGAATTTATAGTTGATAATAACCTGATGTTACGAATCACCCTGAGGCCGTAAGAAAATTGCAGTCTTGACGTACAAATTTTCGATAGGATTATGAAGAGAAGTGCTTCCATTACAAACAGGTTGAACACCCCCTGGGATCCTAGTATCAGTTTCATTTTCAGTAGAGATAATGCGCCTATATCTACTATCAGAGCCTTGATCGAGCTACTATTTTTATAGCCGATCCGTAATGGAGGCCAGCTCCGCCTCCAGCACCTTGGTCTCAACGTGATGCACTAGTGTTGATTCGTCGACCACCACCATGGTTTGATTGAGTTGCTTCATGAGGAGAGCCCTCACGCGACAAGGTCAAGTTTCTCCTACCCGAAGGAATACTGAGTGTACTCACACAAGTGCTAGTTTTTTTTATGCCTTAGTTTATTTGAGTTTAGTGATTTTCTTTTATTGTGTTTCTAGTACCACATCGATTATATCTGAAAATGAACTTTTGTAAAGTCTATAAATAGGCCCCAGACTTTTCTTGTTGGGAGACAATGATGAATTAAAAAAATTCAGTTTAAATTTCACGAGTCTTAGTTCTTGAGATTGGGGTGTGAAGCTTGTGGTGTAAGGGGTGTGAAGCCCATGATGCAAGATTGTGAAGCCCAATTTATCCTTTTCTTTAACTCTAATTCCATTTCTACTTCGTCTTCTCGAAACCCTAATTCCCAATTTTCAATTTGAAAGTGATTGTCATCCGCCGTATTACATCAATGTTGTTCATTAATTTATATATCTATATGTACCTGAAAGCAGGGTACTTGTTTGAAACCCTTGTTAGTGCAAATCATTTCATCCTAAGAATGCATCAAACACAAATATACCAATCCACACCGCACCTAAAATCTCCAACAAAGAACGGTGACAGCAAGATAAGCAACCATAACCCACAAAGTACAAATAGGTGAGCATAGTAACAGCACAAAGCACCTCCCCTACAGTAGGGGAAAATTTTAGTATTCCGTGAGACCTCAGTATTTGGACCCTCAAAACCTCTCAGAAATTAGAAGTCTGACTGAACCATAAAATGGTTAGAAACAAATTATCATCCTTCTCTGGTAGAGCTGTATGTTCAAGTATTAAATGCCCCTCATGCCAAATGCCGTAGATATATAATCCGCTTCACGCATCAAAACTAGTTGTTGTAGCAACTTTCTTAACGAAATGGTCCACGTCAGGTGCCAGTATTGTCACCAGCTAACATTTAATAGGGGAACAACATGCAGTACTCTCTGCCACGTATTTCTCAACTAATTAGACAATCCTCTTCATGCATCAAAACTATTTGTTTTAGAAACTTTCTTAACCAAACAGTCCACATCAGATGCCAGTATGATCACTAGCTGCATTTTAATAGGGGAACATGTAGTACCCACCAGGTTTTCTCAACTAATTAGACAGGGAACAAGATGCAGTACCCCAACAGATTTTCTCAACTAATTAGACAGCTATTAGCATTAGAGTAGCTCCTACCCACAGTATGTTATCAATAGACGGGCATAAACTAGTAGCGATAACGTGTAAATGAGGAGAAAAATAACATCAAGATCAATAGAACTGAAATTTAACAAAAGTCTTAAAAATATTACAGCTGCTGTTTTAGATCTTGTACCACATAGAAGGACTCAAAGTTTAAGAACTACAAGACTGTTTTTGGCAAACCTGAAGGATAAAACAACTAAATAGAGTAGAAGTTTAAGCTGTAGGATAACATACGATAGGATATGATAACTATCAAAGTTCTAAAGGCTACTTCTTGCCCATCGCCCACGTTATACTAACAAATTAGAAAGGCCACCACGCAATAACCCAGTTCAGTAAGTCCCCTTGCTCAAAGAAACCTCCACAATTTGACCAGACCTACAAGACAGCGCCCATCGGAATTATTCAGTATAATTCGTGAGGAGAACTAGCGACATTATCGTAGTACATGTTTTGTAGCTGTCACCTGAACATGAAACCCCCACCGATTCAGCGTCTACCACGAGACCCACCAGCTGACCTCGGACCAGCGAAGCGAGCAAATTGCAGCCTCAAGTTGGCTGAGTCACGTTCATGTTCGTCGAACTTATAACCTGCAAAATCGAACCTCTACTGATTTACGATGCGCACGGGGCCACACTTAGCGGATCTACAGGTATGTATGGGAAAACTGTATAACGTATAACGCACAGCACGTGAAGCCACATATATAATGGCATTACTGCGATTACTTTGTTATATCTTTTTTATTATATGTCGGCATTGTGGGACCAGGTCTACCACTTCAAATAAGAACCGCCTGTCGTATCAATTAGGCTGCTTTCTTTAGTGGAAAACATACAAGAAGCTCATAGCTAGCAATTTGCATATTTTAAACAGTTTATATGCATATGCTAACATCAGTGTCCTAGTGAGTATTCAAAACTTCACTAGAACATCTTTTGTCCCTTCTAAGACTTCTCCATTGATTTGGAGTAGGTTTTCTTTATATCAATGTATGCATTAAACTAAGTATATTCACAGCCTAGCTAGCTCATCTATATGTTATAATTTTTCAAATGGCATGCAAATTAGCATCTCCTTAGTTCCAATGCATGCTTCAGAAGGGCATGAAATTTAGTTGGCGGGATTTCTCCAACAAGATTTGCTCACAGAAAGCTGTGTCTCTGGCATCCGTCATGATTCCCAGATTCCCAAACAGAGTTTCAGCCATTTCATTATCGTAAATGCTAATTTAAGACTACGTATAGCTAGGGAAGTTTGGACTTAACTAAAAAATAATAGTGGCATAAAGATCCCATAAGTTTTAAGAAGATAATATGACAGCGTTTGAAGTAGGGAATACTACCCCTATTAATGCCAATAAGGCACTAATATATCACCCCTAACAATGCCAGACCCTAAATTCGGTATGCAACCAATTTTTCAGGCAGACATCAGTGTTGGAGGGATGTTAAAGTCAGTTAGTTGTTATGCATTTACAATACCGATATACAGTTAGCAACTATTTCTAAATTTTTGTATATTTATTAATAATTATCTGCCCTGGTAATTCAGCAGCATAGACCGGTATTCATTATATACTCTCTCTTTCTCTCATTCATCTTCTAGGGCTGAAACATAAGCACATCACTTTGTTATAGCAGATTAAGGGCTTGTTTTCAATTATTTTCTCCATTTTATGTAATTTTGCATGTTTGTCCATTCATGTCATTATATAACTAGTTTCTACAATCAGGAAATAAAAATAAGGTGACACGCTGCAGCAAATCAGGCAAGGGTTTAATAGGGAGCGGAAGCACCTCAGGGTCGTGGCCTTTAACATCCTTATTGACTTCACTTGTTTGAAGAAATATCTTATAGGTTGAGATCCCATGAATTTCTGTAAAGAAAGAGCAGATCCCACTTCATATTGTGTTTAGCTGGAAGTGGAGTTGGGCTCAAAGTTTAGGTGGAAGTTGGCACTGGTTCCCATAAGACAAAATCTGCCCAGTCTCGTGCCGGACAAGCACATCAACCTGGTTGAATCATTGGACTATGTGTAGTTTAGATGAGCTAGAGTAAAATATTATATCTTGGATCAACTAAGGTGCAAAAAGTATTGGGATTTTAATTTCTCAAGGCAAACTCAGTGGCTAAGGTTTTTGCAGTCCCCGCTGCTTAGTTAGAGAAACAAAAACCTAGAAACTGTTACATTAGGATGAAGTTCAGTTCGATGACTAACATTGCACTAGGAAAGATAAGGGAATGGCAATACGAGTTTCTACTAAACATCTAATGCATTTATATCATAAATCAAATGAACAGAAGGACACCAAAAAGAAGGCTAGTATGTCAGCTTCGCTAACCAGTGCTTTCAGATAACTAATAAAACATGATGGACACTGTCATTTAAGAATGTAAAAAGGTAAAGATTTCGAAGTCACTAGACTTATGCAACAAGACATGCTCCAAACTGATAAAACATGACAGACAGTATCTAAGAATGGAGAAAGGTAAAAGCATTGTTGTCATCTCGTCCTATGCACAAACAGTAGCTATAAAGATAAGTTTGCATTTAGTTTACAGTTAATTGCATACAGTATCCTTTGTCTATATCCAGCACTTCTAAGTTCTAACCCTCAAGTGGTTTATTAGCACCTGTACACCCAACATTAGTCACACTTGACAAAGATAGAAGCTAAACCCCTCATTAAGTTCTATTATAGGTGTGTTAGATGCTAATAAACCCCTCAAGTAATGATAAGTCTGGAGAGTATAGCTGAAGGATATTAAATGCAATTGACCCTTTAATTTCTATTTTATTATTAGGTTCATTAACAAAATAGCAACCAAACTGAGATATGGAGAGGGGGAAAAAAGCAAGGATAAATCCAAACAGAGAAAGTAGCTATGAAGATATTCAAAAAGAACTACTATAGAAAGTCAATGAAAAAAGAGCACGCAGGGTGTGTGACTAGATGCAGTTACAGCAAAACCACAATATGTATATGTACACATAGGTTAGTATATTGTGCTCACCTTGCAAAGCATCCAAAGCAACTGTAGCTTGACTTGCGGTTGCAAAATCGACAAAGCACAGAACAAGTGGATCTCCTCCTGTCTGAAGAAGGAAAAAACAACAAGGCAAAGTCAGCTAAAGATGAAAAGCAATAAAGTGTTTTAAAACTGCATGCCAGTCCTATTACTCACATGTCTTGATTCCTTGTTCACAAGCCTAACCTCTCGGAACCCCATAAAGGTCGGAAGATGTCTACAGATGAAAGTAAGGAACCAAAGCAGAAAACTTAATAATACAACATTAGACCACTAATTAAGGATACGCGAAACCTCCCTGCGTGTGCAATTTGCAGGGAGCCCCTCAACATAAAGAGTGTTTGAGGCATCTGGAGGAAGAGGCTGCTCAGGTTTCCCACTACCATATCCAGTTCTCCCATCCATGCCTCCGACACCCATCATGCGTGGATCATCAACTGGACGACCAGTCATTCTCCAGGCACAGGCCTGACAGGATCAGAAGGACCAAAGGAAGAAATCTACAAGAGTATTCCAATCAAACATTAGCCTATAGCATAAACATGCACCAAATAAGATCTAAAAGTTAAAAAAGAATACCCCATTTCGTAAATAACGATCATAGGATGCATTTATGGTCTCAGTGTCCCTAACAGAACGGTGTGCTGCCCTCTCTTCGTCACGGGGAGGATAATAGGCAAGCATCTCTGGACCAGCAGGTACATCTTCAACATCAAAAGGATAAAACTATAAGGAACCAACATAAACTGATAATGAGAGTTCCAGAATAATTTAAGTTGCTAGGTGTCTATGCCTACAGCATATATAAATCAGCAGATCTTACAAAATAGGGAGAATAAAAGGAAAGATAGAAGTCCTTTTTTTAGATCCTTTTTATTTAAATGTATGATAATGAGCATGCTATTAATCATCTGTAAACATGTTTCTGTGACCCTAAATAATATTTCTATCCGATACAAAAATAGGCATCTCAAATAAGTTTCCAAGAGGCCAGAAATTCAACATTGACAAAATAATCTCTAAAAATACATGCATTAGCTGAAACATTCTCCATATCCTCACGTGGCATTTAATATTATATTGCTTAACCTAGTGAAATTAAACTACAGAAATAACAGCTATTTGAGAGTTAGCCAGTTAGCTTTATAGTTCAGCCCTTTGATCAAAGTCAACATAGTATCTCAAGAATGACCATCTTAATGGAGAAGTGGCGATGAAATTATCACAGCTTTAATGGTTCCGTTCTATGAAATTATTAATCTAAAATGCTAGCCCATGAACTAGGCTTCTTAAATCATGTATGACAAGTAAAATCGTGGAAGTAGCTAGTTTGCATTTTCTCATTCTTATTTTGAATCCTCGTCTAGTTCACCAGTCAGCTAAGCTCTTTCAACAGGATTCTTATCTTGTCAAATGATGCTGAATCAAAAATACTCAAATTATTTTCTTTATAATCATCAAAAGTCCAAAACAAAACAAATCTAGCATCTGCCTGCTTATTTTTACATTATATGGTGAAGATCATCAATTAAACAACAAAAGAAAAAATGATCGGCCAGAAACATTCTTAAGCTCTGAAAAATCAATTGCAATTGCATAATACAAAACACATGTTTATACAAAATCAAATGGGGCAAGTACAATTCACAAGTGAGAGTGTCCTTGTACTAAAGAGGTCAATAATGCAAATAACATAATTGTTTATTCATGTGCTATGTAATGAATAAACAGATCAAACACATATAAACAAACTAAGTTTAATAGAGATTCTTTTTCACTGTTTATTACAAGTCAGGATTGATTAAGATATCACAAATCATAAAGATCATATTAAAAAAAACTTCTCTTTTTCACATATGTGCATTCTAATTAATCAACAAAAGATGATGAATCAGGTACTTTTGGAATCCAAGTCTTCAACAGTAAAGAGAATAAAACAACAAACAGCCAAAATTATGGAAATTTTAAGATTCTATAGGCAAATTTCACAAACAATGTTTATCGCTGAAATCGTTAACCACAATTATTAACACTGAACAATAATACCATGAAATTCTGCCATATTTCAGTCTCCACAAAGAAATATCATGCAG
Source organism: Agave tequilana (assembly GCA_038442645.1). Taxonomy (NCBI): domain Eukaryota; kingdom Viridiplantae; phylum Streptophyta; class Magnoliopsida; order Asparagales; family Asparagaceae; genus Agave; species Agave tequilana. The sequence continues at coordinate 55,724 of JAVJIF010029346.1, read as the reverse complement.
AAAATAATGTCACACACATAATAAAGGCAAAACCAAAATCAAAAAAATGCCACACAAAAATTATGAATCACTACCAAAGGAACCACAATTTATCCAAATTAGCGAATGCAAAAAGCAATTGAACTGTCCGTTAGAAAGATCTACAAAAACGGGACTATAATAGCCAACGGAACCACTTTATCAACATCAAGTAATAGTGACAATAATACATGAAATTCTGCCCAAATATCACAAATAATAACATGCACAAAAAAACAACGTGCAGATGCTCGCACTAGCGCACACACAGACAGGCAAAGAATGCCACACAAAAATTCCCTTTTATGAAACATGAACCACAATTTATCCAAATATTGGCACACACGACGAACGAAAGAGTGCAACACAAAAAATCCCTTTTATGAAAACTAAGGAACCAGAAGTTATCCAAATTGGCAGACACAAACAAAAATAATGCCATCTAAAATAATTCCCTTTATGAAACGAAGAATTACCCAAGGAACCACAATTTATCCGTGGTCAGCGCATGCAAGAAGCAATTGAACAGTTCATTAGGAAAGATCTAAAAGGAAGCTACAATAATAAACCCTACACTTACACGATGAACATATGCAAGCAACAAACCCCAAACCCTAACCCCAAGGAAATTTTCAAATTCTATAGCGAATTTTCAACGTATATTTCAACATCTAAGCAACATTAACTAGTAGCGAAAGAGACATATTCCCCACAAGATCGCGAAAATCTCCCAACTTTTAGAACCTTCAACCGAGAAACAACAAACATAACAACGATTGTAAACAAATCAAACAAGAAAGGTAACTTTAAACAAAAGAAATTGAATGCCACACTAATGGATTCCAAAACTTCTATTTAACCAAAGGAACCACAATTTATCCCAAATTAAAACATGGAAGAAAAATTTTCTCTCTTTATATGAAAAGATCTACACGTAAGCTGACAACAATAAGCCCTAACCCTAAAATAGAGAAAAAACGCACCGAGGTAATCAGGGCGGGGGCGCTTCAAGAGAGCAGCCGTCGGCGGCGGGGCCATCGCCGGCTGGGGCCTAGGGTCGGCGTACCTCCAGTAACTGTCGGCCATCTCCGATTCAAATTCGCCCAAAGAGATCGAGAGAAGCGAGAAGGATAGCGAGAGCGAGAGAGAAGCGAAAAAAGGCGAAGCTTTTTAGAGAGAAGGGCTAGGAAAGGCCAAGAGGGGCGGCTGCGGGTTCTCACAGAGCCTAGGCGTGGTGGCAACACGGAATAAATCCACGGGCTCGGACTAGAACGTATTCGGCGGGCGTGGACGGCAGATCTGCGCCTCCGCTTTGTTCATCGACGGCTGAGAGTACAGTGTATTAGGAATCTCAGAGCTCTGAGCCTCTTTCCCATTTTTTTTCTTTTTTTTAGGAAACTTACTTTTAGGTCCCTGTGAAGATTGATTTGTGTCAAAAAAACTCTCTGCCAAAAAAATCGGTGTTAAAAAATCCTTTGACCCAGTGTCCTATTTGTCCCAATCCCTATTCCCATCACATAGGCATACGCCCTCAAATGTATTTACGTATTGTCATTGTTACTCTCGCTGATGTGTCCCCTTTCTGACGAAAAAGTAACATGTGCATGCTCTTTGCGGCTGCATGACCAATTATCTGTCAACTTTCTTAATTATTTCTCCACCCAATGCTGAGTCAGCACATTTTGAAATTTAAATGAAATTTTCTTAGCGATGTGACTTAGCAGGGGCATTTATTTTCCGTACTCGATTTTTCTGATGATTGAACATTTTCATCCTTTGTTAACCTATTTCCTTTCAATTTTATTGATGGAGAATATTATCAATAATGTAAATTGGATGGAAAAGAAGTGATTTGGCAAAACTGCAGGAAAATATTGGTTATATAATAAGTGGTGATGTAACTTCTTTTTTCTCTCATCTCAATTATATCTCCTTTGTGTCTCTTATATCCTCTATTATATCACAACCATCCAAAATCGAGCCCTCTATATGGTTCTATATAGCATTAGTTCTATAGACTTTCAGCTAGTGTTAGCATTGATATAATTCTCACAATCCAAGTTAGAAAATCGTAGATGGTCAGCCATCCTAGCACTACTCCCACCCGAGTACTCTTAGAGCGCGTTTGGTTGGTCGGTACGGAGAGGAAAGTCTGGATGTCAGGGTGAACAGTGCATTTTACATGGACAGAGAGAGATTGTGGGGCTATGAACAGTAACTTTTAACCTATTTTCAATCCATCTCGGACTAAAAAGATAGAGAGCCAAAATGAGATGTTTTGGTGAAGGGCCCACCTTATAATTACCCTTTTCATGGCTTTTCTCGGTTTGGCCAACCAAACACATTTGTTAAAATTTGAATGTGGGCATGCTTCACTTTCCTAGCCCAGCTATTACTTCATCTCTTTCTTCTTCTTCTTGTTCTTCCTTTATTAATGTCCTTGTATAAAAGTATTATGAGCAACACTCCATGTGTGCATACTGTAGGCTGTCTAAAGATCATTAGAGACAAGTCCTTATACGCGGGCCTCACTTTAACGCGAAAGTCGCGCTTCAATTAAAACGCGAACCTCGCGTCCATGGTCAAACGCGGACCTCAAATTCGAAGCAATTCTGTGTTTCACTTCAAACGCGGGTCTGAGCAACACCACATCTCACTTCAAACGTGGGTCTGAGCAACACATTGTCTCACTTCAAATGCGTGTCTGTATAACTCTGCGTCTCTCTTCAAACGTGGGTCTGAGATGGAGACACCATCCGAAGACGGTGCAGACACAACACATTCTTACCATCCAGAAGTCAGGCCTCCGAAGAGGTAAGATCATTCCACAATACAAATCAGATAAGATCTAAACAACTTATTCATTTCCATTACGAAATAACATGCAATACATTTCATTAAATTTATTATGTCATTATATCTGAAAAGTAGAATACATGAAATCTTTTACATCCTTGTTTACTGTTGGCTCAAAGGCCCATCATTCTAGTTTTGATGATGATTAACTCATGTAGTTATAATACCAATGATCTTCTGTTTATTTCGTCTCAAATATTTGATCAAGATCTTAGTCGGTGTTTAGCTTCAACAAAAGATTCGAAGTCAAGTTTTGAAGCTAGAACGTGTTGATTCAAGAGCTCGCGCATCAAGATCGCATCATATACTCAAAGGGGAGTCTAGCTCATGGATCAAGTTTGGACTAAGTCAAGAAGGGGAAGAAGATTTTCAAAAGAAGATTTTTCGTGAAGACTTGTGTCATATTTGTAAGTGTTAAATTTTGTATTTTAGATAAATTAGTTGTGGATTGCTCAAGCTCATATGTACACACACAAAATTTATATAGTGTTTTCATAATAATAGTTTTGATTTTAGAAAATACTATTTTGATTTTGAGCTTCAAAGTATACATCCTTATGTTTCATGATTAGATTTCATCAAAACAATTTTTTATAATTTTTATGTGTTTTAGATTTCATCCATGCACATTATTGGTTCAAATGTTTAGAAAAACTTATTTGATGTTTCTATATCATATGCTTAAGTTTTGTATTTATCAAAAATTATTTTAGAGCTTATTGTCAAAAATAGATATTTCGACTTACATGTGTATTGGTCATATACATACATACTAAGCTTCAAAAGTGTTTAAAATATTTTATTTTGTATTTGAAGAAGTTTTGGAAAAATCATTTTTCAAATTGAAGATTGATTTTGAAAAATACAGATTTTTTTAAGGCTGAATTTCTATATTACAAAATGATTCAAAAAGTTTGTAATATGTGTTGATTTTTTATCACACATATTTGTACTTCAAAGTAATTCAATGAACTTATTTTTTTAGATTTTTCAATTAAAAAGCGAACCTCGCGTCCATGGTCAAACGCGGACCTCAAATTCGAAGCAATTCTGTGTTTCACTTCAAACGCGGGTTTGAGCAACACCACATCTCACTTCAAACGTGGGTCTGAGCAACACATTGTCTCACTTCAAATGCGTGTCTGTATAACTCTGCGTCTCTCTTCAAACGTGGGTCTGAGATGAGACACCATCCGAAGACGGTGCAGACACAACACATTCTTACCATCCAGAAGTCAGGCCTCCGAAGAGGTATGATCATTCCACAATACAAATCAGATAAGATCTAAACAACTTATTCATTTCCATTACGAAATAACATGCAATTACATTTCATTAAATTTTATTATGTCATTATATCTGAAAAGTAGAATACATGAAATCTTTTACATCCTTGTGTTTACTGTTGGCTCAAAGGCCCATCATTCTAGTTTTGATGATGATTAACTCATGTAGTTATAATACCAATGATCTTCTGTTTATTCGTCTCAAATATTTGATCAAGATCTTAGTTGGTGTTTAGCTTCAACAAAAGATTCGAAGTCAAGTTTTGAAGCTAGAACGTGTTGATTCAAGAGCTCGCGCATCAAGATCGCATCATATACTCAAGGGGAGTCTAGCTCATGGATCAAGTTTGGACTAAGTCAAGAAGGGGAAGAAGATTTCAAAAGAAGATTTTCGTGAAGACTTGTGTCATATTTGTAAGTGTTAAGATTTTGTATTTTAGATAAAATATAAAGGATAGATTAGTTGTGGATTGCTCAAGCTCATATGTACACACACAAAATTTATATAGTGTTTTCATAATAATAGTTTTGATTTTAAAAAATACAATTTTGATTTTGAGCTTCAAAGTATACATCCTTATGTTTCATGATTAGATTTCATCAAAACAATTTTATATAATTTTTATGTGTTTTAGATTTCATCCATGCACATTATTGATTCAAATGTTAGAAAAACTTATTTGATGTTTCTATATCATATGTTTAAGTTTTGTATTTATCAAAATTATTTTAGAGCTTATTGTCAAAAACATAGATATTTCGACTTACATGTGTATTGGGTCATATCCATACATACTAAGCTTCAAAGTGTTTAAAATTTTATTTTATATTTGAAGAAGTTTTGAAAAAATCATTTTTCAAATTGAAGATTGATTTTGAAAAATACAGATTTTTTAAGGCTGAATTTCTATATTACAAAAATGATTCAAAAAGTTTGTAATATGTGTTGATTTTTTATCACACATATTTGTACTTCAAAGTAATTCAATGAACTTATTTTTTTAGATTTTATGTGATTTTATGGGGATTTTATAAGAGTTTATAAGACCAAGATTTAATCCTCAAAATTCCTGACCTGGCCTTCTAGCGGTCGATCACGCCAGAAGTCGGTCGACCAGGTGGTCGATCGATGTGCACAGAAACGTGCACAGGCCTTGGCTTGAAAGCCGGTCGACCGCTCGGTCGACCGATCCAGAGAGTTCACTCTCTGGATCTGGCCCCGATCGATCGGGCGGTCGACCGGCCAGAGAGCTTTACTTTCTGGATCTTGCCTCGGTCGATCGACAGATCAAGACCTGGGTACGTCGACTGGGCAGTCGACCGAAACCCCAATGGTCATAAATATGACCGTTGGCCGGTCGACCGACAGGTCATCTGGCCTGCAGTTTGACCCCAATGGCTATATTTCTGAACTCTATATAATGGGGCTGTTTTGACCAGTTTTCCCACCTTTATCCGAGGTTTTCCAACAAGTTTTAGAGCTTAAATTCTTTATCAAAAGAGTGTTTACAAGAGTGATTCTCTTGTGTTTTCCAAAAGGATTTCTTGAGTTTTTCCTCCACAAATCTATCCTAGTTTTTCTCACAAAAGCTTGAGTTTTTCATTGCCATATCTATCATATAGGAGTTTTGTTGTGAGAGTGTTTTGATGATCAAATTGTAGAGATCACCAAGTGTTCATCTTTGTAATTGAGGAGGCGAACTTGCTGGTTCGTGTTGTGACGAGTTCTCGTAGGATTTCGATGTAGAGGTGCGGCCTCAGCAAGCTAGTGTGCTTGCGTGTGTTGTTCTTGCGAGAACAAGTGAGGGACTTGCAGGTACAAGAGTTCTAGTGTGAACTTATTGTAGGTATTGCGGCACCGAGTGATCTTGCGGGATCGATTCTAATGGAAATCCTTCATAGTGTTGAAGGCGGGGACGTAGAGCAAGGGTGCTCGAGCCTCGAAACAATTCTCCCGTGTTTGCGATTGCTCATCTCTCTCTCTTTCACTTGTGTTTTATATGTTACATGCTCATATTGTTCATATACATTACTTGCTTGATATTTCTTGTGCTTAATTGATATATATCTTGGATTGTTTACTCACACTTATATTCAACCAAGAGAGCCATAGTGGCACCTCAACTCTTAATCTATAGGAATCTTGAGGAGATAGTCCAGAATCATTCACCGGGAATTCGGCTACAGTCTTGTATTATACCTTGTGTGTTAGCTTAATAACTTTAGCTTGCATAAATAGTTTTTAATTTCGCATCATTTGCATTAGATTAGCTGGTACACCTATTCACCCCCTCTGGTGTATTTCATTACTTTTTTGAAATAAAATATAAGAGTTTTGGAAACTTGTCTTGCCCCCATTTATAGACCCCCAATATAAGAATGAGAAAGACTCATTCGTCGGAGAAGATCTTTCGAGGGCAGTCTTCCTTTCTCATCAACATCATGGCTCCTGAGCAGGCGAGCATAAGCCTTAACTGCAACTCACACACCTTCAAGGTAGTCGGACCAACACCGCTTTTCATAGCGATCCCCAAGAAGCCCTCCAGGAGAGAGGCATCGATATACGACTAGATCGATTCTGGCAAACACACCAGAAAGAGAAGACAACCTTTCTCCACTTTGGTATTCTGAGAAAGAGGACCAAGCTTCAGGTGAGAAATAATTCACCATCACACCAGACCGAAGAGCTTCATCTCTTCCTTCCTCGTACACCTTATATGGAGGGAGGGTTAGATTCTTTAGAATGATCTTTACCTCTTAAAAATGGGTGACTCAGAATCAGATCATCAGCTCCAATCGAAACGTGCCCACCAAGCATTGCTTTTCCATTCTCTACCTCTTGGTTTTCAACTCCAAGCTTTTTAAGTTGAGTTGTTAAAGCCATGCGGTTTATCTTACCATCATCTACTACAAGTACCTTTAACTCCCTAAAACAGAAGCCAATTGTATTTGAAGGATCACAATAAACATTGACATTTATGGACTTTTTTGAGCTTAAAGTGCGAAGTTTAAATGACATTATATGTCCAAATCCGTATTTTAAGAAGATTGAAGTACAAAATCTTAATTAATAGAGCTATACTAGTCATGAAGTTAAATTTAACCATTAATAAACACAAAATAATATTTTAAAATGTGAAATCAAATTATTTGTTGATATGAAGATATAAGAAGAAGAAAAATGCAATAAAATAGTCAGTGTAGGACTAAGCTACTTAATTGTTTTTATTTGATATGACCTAATAAAAAAATATTATATTCAACAATTATGAAACATTACATAACCTATGTAGGCTGTCCAAAAGTTACTGGAGGACAAGCCATTGAAAAGCAAAGTTTTAAGCTCTAGACGCGAGGGACTATCACCCGCGTCTCAGCATCAAGGCGCGTTCGCGTTGGCTCGACACCCGCGTCTCAGCATCAAGGCGCGTTGGCTCGACACCCGCGTCTCAGCATCAAGGCGCGTTGGCTCGACACCCGCGTCTCAGCATCAAGGCGCGTTGGCTTGAAACCCGCGTCTCAGTTATAACCGCCTTGGTTAAGGGACCAATCACTGCGCCCACACGTAAGGAAAATCAGCCCCCATCGTGGCATGTCTTTAGCAGGCACGTGGGTTAGTTACCGCCCATGTAGCGGGGAAGTTGGCCCTCATTGTGGAGCGTTTTCAGGGGGCACGTTCACCCCTGGGACCTCTATAAATAGCCTTGTTTGCATCAACAAAAAAAAGGAGAGATCGGAGAGAATCAATCCAGGAATCGAGAAATCGGCAATCGGCAATCAGAAGGAGAGAAGAAGCAGATCAAATCTTCAGCAAGTTCGCCGCGTACGAGCTAGCCTTCGCCTACCTTCTCTTTTAGAGTTTTGGTAGACGGAGCTGTGTCACTCTCTTCTACCAGCCGAAGAGGAGATCCCTGAAGGACGATCATCTGGTCAACGGAGAACAAGATTCACTCTCCATCGCCACACGAAGAACCCAGCCTTAAACAAAGGGGGAATTCAAGATTCAATATTCTCCCTCCCTTGTAACCGGAAGGAACAGTTCTTGTTGTAATCTTTTTCATTTGATTCAAGGAAAAATTTTACGGCAATTCACTGTCTCCCTCTTTCCCGGGTCATACAAGAGATGGCGACTCCGCTGGGGACAACGTTTGTCACTGAGGAGCAAATAGTGGCGCAAGATGACGTCTACTATAAGGGAAGATGGTCGAATCGCTCGTTGTCGAGTTCGACCAGGCGAAGTACGAAGAGTTTCTCTCTTCCGGCTCCAAGAGCCCAAAGACCCGCGTCTGTCGCCGGGTCTCGACGGGGAATGGTCTCGACGCCCAATCCGTGGCTTTCTCGAGCTCCCCTGCTGCCGACCGTGCCAAGCAAGGTACCCGCGCCAACGCCTCTCAGAAGGCCCGCGTGGTCCCAGGCACATCTGCCTTTGCGACCAACCGCGTCGCACAGAACACCCGCGTCAGCGTCTCTCAGGAGACCCGCGTGGTCAAAATCCCTGATGTTCAACATCAGGATGTTGTTGGTCTCTCTCCACCTCCTCGACGCAATCGAAACGCTGAGCGTCGACAGAGGAGACGTGCGCGTCAGCTGCAAGTTGGAACCGTTGGTTGTCTAACTGAGGCTGGACGCGACGTACAATCTCGCGCCTTGCCCGCGCCGCGTCCAGTACGTGAAGTTCGCGTTTGGCGTCCAAAACGCGAGATTCCTTCAGTTAGGTCCTCCGAGGACCAACTCATCAAACGCCAAGGTGAGACCTCTGCGCCTCGTCAAGCGCAAGAGGCACGAGCTCATAGGCGTGGGGCCCAGCAGCCCATCCTCTCTCAAGTGTCTCTGCCCAGACGCACCAGGCAGCAACGCGAGACTCGCGTTTCATCTCAGCAGAGACGCGCGTTACACAGCCGCGTCGCGAGAACCGCGTCCCTGAAGCCCGCGTCCAGGCTGTGCAGCACATGGATGCCTCCCGTCTTCGACGTTGCGAGGTTGATCTTTTCAATCCGCCTCCCATAGATTTGAGGGATTATCTGACGAAGAAAAGAAGTGCCAATCAGGCCACTTCGTCGTGTTGCTGCCAACGGCTCATCCATATGCTCACTGAGTGCCGTTGCGGATCAGGCGTGCACCAGCAGTCTTTAGTCAGACAGCTGACCCTGATTCCTCCGTCAGCTAAAAGAAGACGCTCCCACAGAAGGAGAACCTTCTCTGACGTTGAGTACCCGGAGCTCACTGCGAACATGACAAGCAGGAGTAAGGGAAAACAACTTGCAGTCAGCTCAGACGACTCCGAGTCTGACTCTGAACCGGAAGGAGTGTATCGACACACTCGCACCCGGACTGGGGCCATTCCCCAATTGATTATAATGCCTTAGCCCATGGCATTAATGATTCTCACTCCGCTGTAGCGGAATCAAGGGCTTCGAACTCTTCCGTCGAGAAGGAGACCTCCGCCTACATGACAGGCGCTCCTGAGGAGACGACTAAACGTTTGGAGCAGATCCAGAAGGTACAAATGGATATGGTTCTTGCTCAGCAGGAATCTATCAACTCCCTTAAGCAGGCGATTGCACAGCTGCTCGAAGACAGGAGGAGGTCCCCTCCTAAAAAGTCAAGGGCAAAGGGGAAAAGGGAGAAAGCTCATCTTCCGAACCTTCTGAGGAGACGCGGCGATCTACCTCCGGCTCGTCCAAGTTCTCGTCGCAAGTAAAAGGCGACCAAGACCAGGGAAAGGCTCATGTTAAAGAATGAGTTAACTAGAGCGACGCCTCGAGCCCTTGCGAATCGCAAAGACCTCTAAGAAGTAGGAGTGGTCCGGCCCTACCCGGCTGAATGGGATTTGGTTCCATACTCGCCCAAGTTCAAAGCTCCAACTCTTCAAGCCTTTGATGGGAAGGGGTCACCCAACCAGCACATCTACTACTTCAAATCCCAAACCGAGAATGTAGTAGATAATGACGTCATCCAGGCACGCCTGTTCATCGGCACCCTGAAAGGGTTGGCCTTTGAATGGTTTATGAAGCTCCCAGAAGGTTCTATCAAGAACTGGGGCGATTTGGAGAAGCTCTTTTTAACACGCTTCTTCGAGGATGACTCCGAAGTCACAATGCCAACCCTTTTGGCTACCAAACAGTGAAAAGGGGAGTCCGTCAAATCTTTCGTGGAAAGATTTCGGAACATGGCACTCCGGTGTCTAAGCGGTATGACCCAGGCCACCCTGGTGGAAACATGCCGTCACAATCTCCAAACCTCGCTCCTTGCTCAAATAGGAGTTGCTGAAAGCCGCACCTGGAAGCAATTAGTCCAACAAGGTGAACAGGCTGAGGAGATTGTTGCCCGCGTCAGAGCGGAGGAAGGTAAGCCTAGGCCGGAAAGGGCGACAAGGCGTGCGCCAGATACATCCCTCCAAACAAAGCGGAAGGATAATTTGGCAACGGAGACCAAATCTCCCGCCAAACCTCAATCAGGCAAGGCGAGTGGCTCTTCAAGCCAGCCACGCGCCAACAAGCAATATTCCTTCAAGAAAGAACATGTCGATTCGCTCTTTAAACTACTCAACAAGAGCAACCGACTGAAGCTCCCTGAAGCTCGACGCCCAGAGGAGGTCGGCAAGACCGACAATCCAACTACTGCATGTATCACAGGATGTTGGGACACCCCACCAAAAGCTGCTACGTCTTCAGGACATCCTTCAGGCTCTGATTGACGCAGAGGTGTTAAAGCTCCGACCAGAGCAGAAGAAGGTGACGGCTAATGTGACGTCGGTTCTCCAGTTCGGGAGACAACCTCCAACGCCTGCGGGGGTGACTCCTGTTCCGAAAGGAGAGCTGAGAGTGGTCAACACAGACCCTCACCAGCAGCATGAGAAAGGCTTGGTACCCGTCCCTACACCTCAAGGGGAAATCATGTGGGTCCACCCTGACCTTGTCAATGAGCAGCAATGGACTACTGTGACCAACAGGAAATCCAAAGGCAAGGCAAAAGCCTCATCCTGCAATGTAGTGGGTGCCTCCTCTCGAGAAGCGGAGACTGATATCCCTTCACTGACCGACTCAGAGGAGGAAACGATAGTCTTGGCCGCAGAGCCCAACCAACCGATGGCGGGAACCCGTTCAGGACAGGCGTACTTGAAACAGTACGACGAGACGGCGATAGCCCCTCCACAACCAACTGAGGAGCCAGTCAGGCCCTCCACAAAGCCACCTGTGGAAAAGCAGAAGGGGACTCGATTTTCTCGAGCCCTTCAAAAGGGCATCGCGGAAGGATCTACGGCACCTTACCGCTTTGATGTCCTGGCTCAGTTGGCCAACATTCCGGCACGCATTACCTTGTATGAACTTCTTAGACTATCAAAGTCGACCAGGGAAGCTCTGCAAGAAGCTCTGGCAAATGCTGAGGTCTTCATGACCCAGGTGCCGAAAGAGGAAGATGTAGAGGATTGCCTCCACACCTCCCAGAATGCCCCCTGCATCACCTTCACGGCAGATGATATGCAGGTGAAAGGGAAGCATGATCGACCCTGTACTTCACAGGGTATATTGGATCGTCTGAGGTAAACCGCATCCAGGTAGATCCAGGATCCGCGTTGAGCATCATGCCTCGCCGGGTCATGCAACATCTCGGCATTCCTACCCATCGTTTGAGCCCCACCCAGACAACTATCTATGGTTCAATGCCAACCAGACCCGTCCGATGGGAAGATTAAGCTCAGGTGTCAGATTGGAAGTCTCAAGTCGGAAGTGACATGCTACATCATCGACGCCGACACTTCCTACAATCTATTGCTGGGACGACCGTGGATCCACCGCAACTCCATCGTTCCCTCCACTCTCCACCAAGTCATGAAGTACATTGACGGGAGTGGAAATGTGCAGACGTTGATCGCCGAAAGGCATCCGTTCAAAGGGGTCGAGAATTATTTCACCGACTCTTTGCTGTACCAGATCCGGTGGAGACGGATGAAACCCCACAACCAGAGGAGCCAGACTCTGGTAATGAGGCTGACACTGAGCCTGAGAAAGAAGAGTGCCTGTGGGAGTTAGAACCACTTGTAACGGGCACTAATAAACCCGATGTTGATAATACCACCGATGATGTAGGCGGTTGGTATATTAATGAAGATTTAGATTTTGCGTATTTTTCTGTGTGTGCTTCTGATTCAATACCATCAGATACTAGCACTGATATAGATGACGATCTCTGGTCGGCAATGGGTGCCTTAACATCATTGCATGTACCAGTGAAATCGTCCTTCGAGACATACCAAGACAATGTGTAATGTGCAAGAATCTATATTTATGGTTCCAGCAAGACAGAAAGGCCAAAAACCAATTCTTTTTGGGCGAATCTCGTCTGAACCAACGCCCCGCGAAGAATCGGAAGGCGAGGAGGAATCCCCTCAGTTCGGTCATTATGAACCAAAAGCACTCAAAATGATGAGATGCATGGGGTACGACCTGACCAACAGACCCGGGTTGAACTTCGGCAAAGGAAGGAGGACGCTGCTTCGATCCTTTGTGCCGAAAGGGAAGGCCCCCGATTATTATCATCGGACGCGCCGGGGGTTGGGCTATGTATCAACTCCGGTCCCATCAGCCTCCGATTCTCAAGAATAGTCGAGCAACGATTACTCTTCAGACACATCATCTTGGGAGTTCGATGTCAGTGTCGGAACATCTTCAAGGAACTTTCAGTGAACATGGTTTCGACAAGCTACCTAGAAGATGGAAATGAAGAAATGATCCAATCCGATATAGATCCTTGGATCAAACATTTAAATGCTCTTTGGGATACCCGCTTTGAACAGTGCGAGCCACCCACAGAAGACAAGGTTGTTCAGATCAACCTAGGGGATGAGGCTAACCCTAAGCCCATCTTCATAAGTGACGGCCTGTCACCTTCGGAGAAGAAAGATCTAATATCTCTTGTACAAGAGTATAGACATCTTCGCCTGGAATTACGAGGACATGCCTGGACTTGATCCTCAAGTGGCTATGCACCGCCTCAACATCAATCCAGACGCAAAACCTATCAAACAACAGCAGCGACGGTTCCGTCCAGAGATAATGGAGGCAATTCAATCGGAAGTCAGAAAACTTATTGATTCTGGCTTCATCAGGGAAGAACAACATCCCGACTGGGTAGCTAACATTGTCCCCGTCGCCAAGAAGAACGGGAAGATCCGGATTTGCATCGACTTCCGTGATCTAAACGAGGCTTGTCCCAAAGACGAATTCCCATTGCCAATCACAGATGTCTGAAATACACCTAGAGGGGGGGTGAATAGGTGTAATTGCTAATCTAATGATCTTTTTAAAACTTAATTGAATGAGTGATGCAACGATCTCTCAAAACACGACTAAGAGCCGAATACCCCGTGAGAGGTTCTGAACTCCTTCCTCCCAATTCCCTTAAAATGGGTTAGAGGTGCGCAATGCAACCGTGTTGTATGAGATTTGATCGATCAAGAGATGAATAAAATGCTATGATGAAATACACACAATAAGTATAACAAGTAAAGTAAACAGAGAAGATTGCACAAGTAAAGGGTTAGTTCTCAAGCAAATAGTTGAAGACAATATAAAGCAAGAAAATGTAAAGTAAGAATAACGCAAGGCAATCGCAAACACAAATGATTTTTTCGAGGTTCGAGCCACCGCTCTAGTCCCCGCCTTCACCTCCGTGAAGGGTTTCCACTATCCACCGAGGATGCCGTACAAGTTTGGTCTACCGAAGACCCCAAGCCCTTAGCTTCACAATTTACAAAGAACTCCACCTAGGAGTTGTCTCCACAAGAACAAGAATCACAAGAACAAGAGTGATCACAACTAGATCACTAAACTCTTTCTCAAACACTTTTACAATTCTCACTCTTCTTACAACTTCACTATAGTATGAGTAATGGATTTTTGGCTCTATGAAGTGTGGTGAGAAAACTTCAGTTGTAGAATGATATTGGCAATCAAACACAACTGAAAAACAAACTTTAAAAGAGTTGGAAATGAAAGCTTTGAAACAATTTTTCTCTTTCTCTTGAAAACAATGAAAACCAAGGATTTTTCTAAGTAAATAACAAAGACCTATTCCCCTCTATTTATAGGGAGAGAATAGGTTAAAACTCTTTCTTTTCACCTAATTTGACCTGCAAAAGGCCTCCAACAACTCTCTAAAACTCTGTTAAAGAAGAAGAAGAAAACAGTTTTTCAGACTTGCCCAAAGAGGAAAGAGCCGTTGGGCTCTTGCAGGCGTAACGGTCGACCGGCCGGTCGACCGTTTGCCTACTTGGCAAAGAGCCGTTGGCGCTCCGGTCGACCGTCCGGTCGACCGACCTCTTTGAGGAAACACAGTTTCCTTATACCGGTCGACCGGGCGGTCGACCGGAACAAACCGAGAGTGGCCTGCTTACAGTCGGTCGACCGGGCCGGTCGACCGACAGAACGTGCACAAACGTGCACGTCCTGACACAGGCGCCGGTCGACCGGGCGGTCGGCCGGTCAACCTGAAATAAGGAAAAACAGGCTGATTTTTGAGTTGGAAAATTTTTGAAAAAATATTTTAAGATACTTATAACTAAGTATTATGCAAAAATAGTCTATACACATGTTTTAAACAAGATACTCAATTTGTAATAAGTTTGGATACATGTATATATAACTTAGGCATAAAACTTAGAAACAAACATTTTTAAAATAGAATTTTGTAAAGGGAAAAGTGTGTGTGTGTATCCTAGAGCCAAATATCACATACTCAAACTTTAACATTCTATTCTTACAATGATTCTAAAAGACTTCAAGGCTTCAAGAAGGGCTATCCCATGATCTTCAATTTTGCATCTTGAGCCCAATTGGAGTTATCTTGAGTCCAAGTCACCTTCCTTTAAGGAAGAAAACACCTATGCAAGATAGAAACCCTGAAACACACTTAAACAACAAATAATATTAGTACAAATAACTAGTATGTTTTGTAATCATCAAAACACACTAAAGACGGGTGATTGTAACCTTGGCCAACAATCTCCCCCTTTTTGATGATGACAAAACATATAAGTTATTTAAACAAATAAAGGAAGAAGAGCTTGGAAAGCTCCCCCTCAAACAATGCTATGTAAAAAATAACTATGAGTGAGATACATGAAGCATTGAAAACATTGAAAACACAATATTTTGTCAAAAACTTAATCTTATATACCAATTAAACTTATACTTTTTTCTCTTAAACTTATAGTTTTAAATCTTTTTCTCCAAAATTCAAGTAAATAAACAAAACTCAAACTATAAGCAAACTTATTTCTTTTTCTCCCCCTTTTTGTCATACATCAAAAAAGGGTTAAAATCAAAACAAACAAAATACAAAAAGAGAAATATTTAAGAATCTATCATGCAAACATTCAACTCACCACAAATAAATGAAAATCTAGCATAATCTAGAGGTTTAGTAAAAATATCGGCAAGTTGAAAATCGTAGAAACATAATCAATATCAATATCACCTTTCTCATAATGATCTCTAAGAAAGTGATACCTAATGTCAATGTGTTTGGTTTTACTATGTTGATTTGCATTCTTTGTCATGTGAATAGTACTAGTATTATCACAAAATATTTTAACATGATCAAAGTGTAAATCATAGTCAAGGAGAGTATGTTTCATCCAAAGAACTTGTGCACAACAAGCTCCGGCTGCAACATACTCCGCCTCGGCGGTTGAAAGGGCTACCGAATTTTGCTTTTTGGAAGACCAAGATACAAGACAATTACCTAAGAATTGACATGTTCCATTTGTGCTCTTCCTATCTACCCTACAACCCGCATAGTCGGCATCCGAAAAACTCTTCATTTCAAATAATCCGGTTTTAGGATACCACAAACCCATTTCAATAGTGCCCTTAAGGTATCTAATTATGCGTTTAACCGCAATTATGTGAGATTCTTTAGGACAGGATTGAAAACGTGTACAAAGACAAACGGAAAACATAATATCCGGCCTACTAGCCGTCAAATAAAGCAAGCTACCAATCATGCTACGATATAATTTAATGTCTATACTTTTACCTTGTTCATCCTTGTCAAGCTTTGTAGTTGTTGCCATGAGAGTTTTGCTTACTTTCGATCCTTCAAGCCCAAACCTTTGATTAGTTCCTTTGTGTACTTGGCTTGATTGATGAAGATCCCATCCTTCTTTTGCTTGATTTGGAGTCCAAGGAAATAGTTGAGTTCCCCATCATAGACATTTCGAATTCATCCTTCATGCATGATTCAAAAGCTTGGCAAAGAGATTCATTAGTAGAACCAAAAATAATATCATCTACATAAATTTGCACAATAAAAATATCAGTTTCTACATGTTTTGTAAACAAGGTTGTATCAATTTTACCTTTCTTAAAACCATTTGAAATCAAAAATGAAGAAAGTCTTTCATACCAAGCCCTAGGGGCTTGTTTTAAACCATAAAGAGCTTTATCTAATTTAAAAACAAAATCCGGATGTGTAGGATCAACAAACCCGGGGGTTGTTCAACATACACCTCCTCTTAATAAACCATTTAGAAAAGCACTTTTAACATCCATTTGAAACAATTTAAAATCTTTATATGAGGCAAATGCTAGTGTCATCCGTATGGCTTCAAGCCGTGCTACGGGTGCAAAGGTTTCTTCAAAATCGATTCCTTCGATTTGAGTGTAACCTTGGGCAACTAACCTAGCTTTATTCCTAACAACGTTACCCGATTCATCCAACTTGTTCTTAAAGATCCACTTAGTACCAATTGTTGGTCTATCGTGGGGCCTAGGAACAAGGTGCCAAACTTGGTTGCGCTCAAATTGATTGAGTTCCTCTTGCATAGCTAGCAACCAATATGAATCGGCCTCGGCTTCGAGGACGTTCTTGGGTTCAACATGAGAAATAAATGCATAATGTCCACAATAGTCATGAAGTTTAGAGCGAGTTGTTACCCCTTTTGATACATCACCTATGACGAGGTCCTTGGGATGATGTGGATTGTATCTCCAATCCTTGGAAGTTGTTGAGTGGGCTCTTCTCCATTTGTTTGATCTTCATTTCCTTGAGCCTCTTGCATTTTAGCTTCATCATCCTTTGGCTTGTCTCCCATAGTAGGTGTATCCTCCAAGGTCACTTTCTCCAAGCCTTCATGCAAAGCATCTATTTCTACAACATTCTTAACAAACAAGTTAGATTCCTCAAACTTAACATGTATAGATTCCTCAATAGTCAATGATGACCTATTGAAGACTCTATAAGCCTTACTAGTATTAGAATAACCCACAAATATAGCCTCATAAGATTTAGGATCAAATTTTCCTAAATTATCTTTTGTATTTAAAACAAAACATTTGCATCCAAAAACCTTGAAATATGAAACATTTGGTTTTCTAGAAAAGTACATTTCAAAAGAGGTTTTGTAGTATTTTTACACAAGAAAACACGATTGATATGTAGCATGATGTATTAACGGCCTCGGCCCACAAATAATGTGGTAGACCGTATTCACTAAGCATTGTCCTAGCCATCTCTTGCAAAGTTCGATTTTTCCGTTCAACTACTCCATTTTGTTGTGGAGTTCTAGGACAAGATAGTTCATGCTTTATTCCATGTTCTTCACAAAAAGTGGTAAAGGGTTGGTTAATGAATTCACCTCCTCTATCACTTCTTATTCTTAAAATCGAAACATCTTTTTTCTTTTCAACTCTTTTCTTAAAAGTTTGGAAATACGAAAATGCTTGATTTTTATGCTCAAGAAAGAAAACCCAAGTAAAACGTGAAAAATCATCAACTAAAACAAATGCAAATCTATTCCCACTTAGACTTTTGGTTTGTGTAGGTCCAAATAAATCCATGTGGATTAACTCCAAAGGACGTGATGTCATGATATCCTTAATTGACTTGAAAGAAGACTTAGTTTGTTCCCAAATTGACATGCGTCACAAACTCGGTCTTTTTCAAAATTCAAACAAGGAATACCTTTCACCATTTCCTTTGTGTTAAGCCTAGATATGTGGTCAAAAGAAATGTGGCCTAATCTTCTATGCCACAACCAAGAGTCGTCATCGAGCGCTTTTAAACATGTTATATTACAAGACATATTTAACATATCTATCATATAAACATTACTTTCACGAAAACCGGAAAACACACAAGCATTAGAAATTCTATCAATTACTTTACAAGCAACATTATCAAAAACTACATCAAAACCTTTATCACATAATTGACTAACACTCAAGAGATTATGCTTGAGGCCGTCAACTAAAACTACATTCTCAATTAAAGGGGATGTGCCAAGTTTTACATTACCAATACCGATGATTTTACCCTTGGCGTTATCTCCGAAGGTGACGGTGCCACCTTCATGGTATCTTGATAGGGTTGCAAAGTTGTTGATATCCCAAGTCATGTGCCTTGAGCAACCACTATCAAGATACCACAATCCTCTACGTCGTTGGGCTTTGGAAGGTACCTATATCATTTAACAAAGTTGTTGACTTTGGTACCCAAACTTTCTTGGGTCCTTGAAAGTTAGTGTTTCGAACCCAAACATTATGAAAAGATGCACCTAGTCTATCATAGCAAAAATTGGCTAAGTGTCCTTTCCGCCCACAATGTGAACATGAGAACACTCTTCCATACATGAATGCATGATGAGTGTGTGAAGTGTGAGCATGCTTTGGGGGTTTACCACGATGTAAAGGTTGTGTGGTATGAACATGAGCATGAGCATTATGAACATTTTTCTTAGAGGCTTGTTTCTTAGGAAACGTGGCCTCTAACTTCTTCTTATCAAACTCACTACACTTTTTCAAAACAATACTTAAAGAATCTATTCTTTCCTTAAGCATGGTAATCTCATTAGCATCAACAAATGGGGACTTGCCTTTACAAGAAGTCTTATATTTATCAAATTCATTTTTAGTGGAAACCAAAGTAGAATGCAAGTCATTATTTTCTTTAGAAAGATTTATAACTTGAAAACTAAGAGATTCATTTTCCTTTTTCATTTTTAAATACTTTTTCTTTAAGAAGTCATAATTATGAGATAATTCTACAAAAGCTTCTCCTAACTCATCCATAGAAAGTTCATCATTAGGAGAAGTGGAAGGGGTTACCTTGCTTGTGCTTTCATTTGCCATGAAGCACATGTTGGCGGTATCAATCTCCTCCTCGGATTCGCTCTCGGAATCCCATGTAGCTTTCATTGTCTTCTTCTTGTGAGGCTTCTTTGAGGTGGAGGGCTTCATTTTATCCGGACACTCCGCCACTATGTGTCCCGGTCTTTGGCAATTGAAGCATATGATCTTTCTTTCTTCCTTACCTCCTTGCCATCTCCTTCTACCTTGGAATTTCGCCTTATTGTACATCCTCCGGACATTTTTGACAAGAAGTGAGAGCTCTTCGTCATCTTCTTCATCATCGTCTTCGTCGGAGTGTGTGGATTGGCTTTTGAAGGCTATAGTCTTCTTCTTGGAAGGAGCCATGTCCTCCCTCACTTCCATCTCATGGGTTTTGAGCTTCCCAATGAGACCAATTAGCTCCATCTCTTCCTTGTCATTGAGTTCCTTCAAGGTTGTTGCTTTTACTTCCTATGAAGGAGGAAGAGCCGGATGATCTTTCTTACTCTTTGATCGTTATCAATAGCATCACCTAGAGAAGAAAGTCCATTAGTAATCTTTGTAAATCTTGTAACCATATCATCTATGGTTTCATTTTCTTGCATGCAAAAATTCTCATATTGGGACCGAAGAAGGTCAATCTTAGCTCTCTTCACTTGTGAGGTCCCTTCATGTGTGACTAGTAAATGTGTCCAAATTTCATATGCGGACTTGCAATGAATAACTCTAGCTATGTCATCATCATTAAGGGCTTGTAGGAGTGCATAGTGAGCCCTAGCATTGGCATCAAATTCTTTGGTCTCTATTTCGGACCAAGTGGATTCATCACCGGGGGGTGCACTAAAAGGTTTGGTCACGGCCTTTGCAACTCGGCTACCAAGAGATTGTAAAAACACGGACATCTTAACCTTCCATATGGGAAGTTAAATCCATCAAACTTAGGGGGTGTCTTAATACCATCGGCCATCTTTACTAAGTGAAAATGAATGAAATGATCAGCAATATTAGGATCTTTCTAGGGTGTTAAGCCAAGAGCCTAGTAACCAAGCTCTGATACCAATTGAAATACACCTAGAGGGGGGTGAATAGGTGTAATTGCTAATCTAATGATCTTTTTAAAACTTAATTGAATGAGTGATGCAACGATCTCTCAAAACACGACTAAGAGCCGAATACCCCGTGAGAGGTTCTGAACTCCTTCCTCCAATTCCCCTTAAAATGGGTTAGAGGTGCGCAATGCAACCGTGTTGTATGAGATTTGATCGATCAAGAGATGAATAAAATGCTATGATGAAATACACACAATAAGTATAACAAGTAAAGTAAACAAGAGAAGATTGCACAAGTAAAGGGTTAGTTCTCAAGCAAATAGTTGAAGACAATATAAAGCAAGAGAAATGTAAAGCAAGAATAACGCAAGGCAATCGCAAACACAAATGATTTGTTTCGAGGTTTGAGCCACCGCTCTAGTCCCCGCCTTCACCTCCGTGAAGGGTTTCCACTATCCACCGAGGATGCCGTACAAGTTTGGTCTACCGAAGACCCCAAGCCCTTAGCTTCACAATTTACAAAGAACTCCACCTAGGAGTTGTCTCCACAAGAACAAGAATCACAAGAACAAGAGTGATCACAACTAGATCACTAAACTCTTTCTCAAACACTTTTACAATTCTCACTCTTCTTACAACTTCACTATAGTATGAGTAATGGATTTTTGGCTCTATGAAGTGTGGTGAGAAAACTTCAGTTGTAGAATGATATTGGCAATCAAACACAACTGAAAAACAAACTTTAAAAGAGTTGGAAATGAAAGCTTTGAAACAATTTTTCTCTTTCTCTTGAAAACAATGAAAACCAAGGATTTTTCTAAGTAAATAACAAAGACCTATTCCCCTCTATTTATAGGGAGAGAATAGGTTAAAACTCTTTTCTTTTCACCTAATTTGACCTGCAAAAGGCCTCCAACAACTCTCTAAAACTCTGTTAAAGAAGAAGAAGAAAACAGTTTTTCAGACTTGCCCAAAGAGGAAAGAGCCGTTGGGCTCTTGCAGGCGTAACGGTCGACCGGCCGGTCGACCGTTTGCCTACTTGGCAAAGAGCCGTTGGCGCTCCGGTCGACCGTCCGGTCGACCGACCTCTTTGAGGAAACACAGTTTCCTTATACCGGTCGACCGGGCGGTCGACCGAACAAACCGAGAGTGGCCTGCTTACAGTCGGTCGACCGGGCCGGTCGACCGACAGACGTGCACAAACGTGCACGTCCTGACACAGGCGCCGGTCGACCGGGCGGTCGGCCGGTCAACCTGAAATAAGGAAAAACAGGCTGATTTTGAGTTGGAAAATTTCTGAAAAAATATTTTAAGATACTTATAACTAAGTATTATGCAAAAATAGTCTATACACATGTTTTAAACAAGATACTCAATTTGTAATAAGTTTGGATACATGTATATATAAACTTAGGCATAAAACTTAGAAACAAACATTTTTAAAATAGAATTTTGTAATGGGAAAAGTGTGTGTGTGTATCCTAGAGCCAAATATCACATACTCAAACTTTAACATTCTATTCTTACAATGATTCTAAAAGACTTCAAGGCTTCAAGAAGGGCTATCTCCACATGATCTTCAATTTTGCATCTTGAGCCCAATTGGAGTTATCTTGAGTCCAAGTCACCTTCCTTTAGGGAAGAAAACACCTATGCAAGATAGAAACCCTGAAACACACTTAAACAACAAATAATATTAGTACAAATAATTAGTATGTTTTGTAATCATCAAAACACACTAAAGACGGGTGATTGTAACCTTGGGCCAACAATCTCCCCCTTTTTGATGATGACAAAACATATAAGTTATTTAAACAAATAAAGGAAGAAGAGCTTGGAAAGCTCCCCCTCAAACAATGCTATGTAAAAAATAACTATGAGTGAGATACATGAAGCATTGAAAACATTGAAAACACAATATTTTTGTCAAAAACTTAATCTTATATACCAATTAAACTTATACTTTTTCTCTTAAACTTATAGTTTTAAATCTTTTTCTCCAAAAATTCAAGTAAATAAACAAAACTCAAACTATAAGCAAACTTATTTCTTTTTCTCCCCCTTTTTGTCATACATCAAAAAAGGGTTAAAATCAAAACAAACAAAATACAAAAAGAGAAATATTTAAGAATCTATCATGCAAACATTCAACTCACCACAAATAAATGAAAATCTAGCATAATCTAGAGGTTTAGTAAAAATATCGGCAAGTTGAAAATCGGTAGAAACATAATCAATATCAATATCACCTTTCTCATAATGATCTCTAAGAAAGTGATACCTAATGTCAATGTGTTTGGTTTTACTATGTTGATTTGCATTCTTTGTCATGTGAATAGTACTAGTATTATCACAAAATATTTTAACATGATCAAAGTGTAAATCATAGTCAAGGAGAGTATGTTTCATCCAAAGAACTTGTGCACAACAAGCTCCGGCTGCAACATACTCCGCCTCGGCGGTTGAAAGGGCTACCGAATTTTGCTTTTTGGAAGACCAAGATACAAGACAATTACCTAAGAATTGACATGTTCCATTTGTGCTCTTCCTATCTACCCTACAACCCGCATAGTCGGCATCCGAAAAACTCTTCATTTCAAATAATCCGGTTTTAGGATACCACAAACCCATTTCAATAGTGCCCTTAAGGTATCTAATTATGCGTTTAACCGCAATTATGTGAGATTCTTTAGGACAGGATTGAAAACGTGTACAAAGACAAACGGAAAACATAATATCCGGCCTACTAGCCGTCAAATAAAGCAAGCTACCAATCATGCTACGATATAATTTAATGTCTATACTTTTACCTTGTTCATCCTTGTCAAGCTTTGTAGTTGTTGCCATGAGAGTTTTGCTTACTTTCGATCCTTCAAGCCCAAACCTTTTGATTAGTTCCTTTGTGTACTTGGCTTGATTGATGAAGATCCCATCCTTCTTTTGCTTGATTTGGAGTCCAAGGAAATAGTTGAGTTCCCCCATCATAGACATTTCGAATTCATCCTTCATGCATGATTCAAAAGCTTGGCAAAGAGATTCATTAGTAGAACCAAAAATATATCATCTACATAAATTTGCACAATAAAAATATCAGTTTCTACATGTTTTGTAAACAAGGTTGTATCAATTTTACCTTTCTTAAAACCATTTGAAATCAAAAATGAAGAAAGTCTTTCATACCAAGCCCTAGGGGCTTGTTTTAAACCATAAAGAGCTTTATCTAATTTAAAAACAAAATCCGGATGTGTAGGATCAACAAACCCGGGGGTTGTTCAACATACACCTCCTCTTATAAAACCATTTAGAAAAGCACTTTTAACATCCATTTGAAACAATTTAAAATCTTTATATGAGGCAAATGCTAGTGTCATCCGTATGGCTTCAAGCCGTGCTACGGGTGCAAAGGTTTCTTCAAAATCGATTCCTTCGATTTGAGTGTAACCTTGGGCAACTAACCTAGCTTTATTCCTAACAACGTTACCCGATTCATCCAACTTGTTCTTAAAGATCCACTTAGTACCAATTGTTGGTCTATCGTGGGGCCTAGGAACAAGGTGCCAAACTTGGTTGCGCTCAAATTGATTGAGTTCCTCTTGCATAGCTAGCAACCAATATGAATCGGCCTCGGCTTCGAGGACGTTCTTGGGTTCAACATGAGAAATAAATGCATAATGTCCACAATAGTCATGAAGTTTAGAGCGAGTTGTTACCCCTTTTGATACATCACCTATGACGAGGTCCTTGGGATGATGTGGATTGTATCTCCAATCCTTTGGAAGTTGTTGAGTGGGCTCTTCTCCATTTGTTTGATCTTCATTTCCTTGAGCCTCTTGCATTTTAGCTTCATCATCCTTTGGCTTGTCTCCCATAGTAGGTGTATCCTCCAAGGTCACTTTCTCCAAGCCTTCATGCAAAGCATCTATTTCTACAACATTCTTAACAAACAAGTTAGATTCCTCAAACTTAACATGTATAGATTCCTCAATAGTCAATGATGACCTATTGAAGACTCTATAAGCCTTACTAGTATTAGAATAACCCACAAATATAGCCTCATAAGATTTAGGATCAAATTTTCCTAAATTATCTTTTGTATTTAAAACAAAACATTTGCATCCAAAAACCTTGAAATATGAAACATTTGGTTTTCTAGAAAAGTACATTTCAAAAGAGGTTTTTGTAGTATTTTTACACAAGAAAACACGATTTGATATGTAGCATGATGTATTAACGGCCTCGGCCCACAAATAATGTGGTAGACCGTATTCACTAAGCATTGTCCTAGCCATCTCTTGCAAAGTTCGATTTTCCGTTCAACTACTCCATTTTGTTGTGGAGTTCTAGGACAAGATAGTTCATGCTTTATTCCATGTTCTTCACAAAAAGTGGTAAAGGGTTGGTTAATGAATTCACCTCCTCTATCACTTCTTATTCTTAAAATCGAAACATCTTTTTCTTTTTCAACTCTTTTCTTAAAAGTTTGGAAATACGAAAATGCTTGATTTTTATGCTCAAGAAAGAAAACCCAAGTAAAACGTGAAAAATCATCAACTAAAACAAATGCAAATCTATTCCCACTTAGACTTTTGGTTTGTGTAGGTCCAAATAAATCCATGTGGATTAACTCCAAAGGACGTGATGTCATGATATCCTTAATTGACTTGAAAGAAGACTTAGTTTGTTTCCCAAATTGACATGCGTCACAAACTCGGTCTTTTTCAAAATTCAAACAAGGAATACCTTTCACCATTTCCTTTGTGTTAAGCCTAGATATGTGGTCAAAAGAAATGTGGCCTAATCTTCTATGCCACAACCAAGAGTCGTCATCGAGCGCTTTTAAACATGTTATATTACAAGACATATTTAACATATCTATCATATAAACATTACTTTCACGAAAACCGGAAAACACACAAGCATTAGAAATTCTATCAATTACTTTACAAGCAACATTATCAAAAACTACATCAAAACCTTTATCACATAATTGACTAACACTCAAGAGATTATGCTTGAGGCCGTCAACTAAAACTACATTCTCAATTAAAGGGGATGTGCCAAGTTTTACATTACCAATACCGATGATTTTACCCTTGGCGTTATCTCCGAAGGTGACGGTGCCACCTTCATGGTATCTTGATAGGGTTGCAAAGTTGTTGATATCCCAAGTCATGTGCCTTGAGCAACCACTATCAAGATACCACAATCCTCTACGTCGTTGGGCTTTGGAAGGTACCTATATCATTTAACAAAGTTGTTGACTTTGGTACCCAAACTTTCTTGGGTCCTTGAAAGTTAGTGTTTCGAACCCAAACATTATGAAAAGATGCACCTAGTCTATCATAGCAAAAATTGGCTAAGTGTCCTTTCCGCCCACAATGTGAACATGAGAACACTCTTCCATACATGAATGCATGATGAGTGTGTGAAGTGTGAGCATGCTTTGGGGGTTTACCACGATGTAAAGGTTGTGTGGTATGAACATGAGCATGAGCATTATGAACATTTTTCTTAGAGGCTTGTTTCTTAGGAAACGTGGCCTCTAACTTCTTCTTATCAAACTCACTACACTTTTTCAAAACAATACTTAAAGAATCTATTCTTTCCTTAAGCATGGTAATCTCATTAGCATCAACAAATGGGGACTTGCCTTTACAAGAAGTCTTATATTTATCAAATTCATTTTTAGTGGAAACCAAAGTAGAATGCAAGTCATTATTTTCTTTAGAAAGATTTATAACTTGAAAACTAAGAGATTCATTTTCCTTTTTCATTTTTAAATACTTTTTCTTTAAGAAGTCATAATTATGAGATAATTCTACAAAAGCTTCTCCTAACTCATCCATAGAAAGTTCATCATTAGGAGAAGTGGAAGGGGTTACCTTGCTTGTGCTTTCATTTGCCATGAAGCACATGTTGGCGGTATCAATCTCCTCCTCGGATTCGCTCTCGGAATCCCATGTAGCTTTCATTGTCTTCTTCTTGTGAGGCTTCTTTGAGGTGGAGGGCTTCATTTTATCCGGACACTCCGCCACTATGTGTCCCGGTCTTTGGCAATTGAAGCATATGATCTTTCTTTCTTCCTTACCTCCTTGCCATCTCCTTCTACCTTGGAATTTCGCCTTATTGTACATCCTCCGGACATTTTTGACAAGAAGTGAGAGCTCTTCGTCATCTTCTTCATCATCGTCTTCGTCGGAGTGTGTGGATTGGCTTTTGAAGGCTATAGTCTTCTTCTTGGAAGGAGCCATGTCCTCCCTCACTTCCATCTCATGGGTTTTGAGCTTCCCAATGAGACCAATTAGCTCCATCTCTTCCTTGTCATTGAGTTCCTTCAAGGTTGTTGCTTTTACTTCCTATGAAGGAGGAAGAGCCCGGATGATCTTTCTTACTCTTTGATCGTTATCAATAGCATCACCTAGAGAAGAAAGTCCATTAGTAATCTTTGTAAATCTTGTAACCATATCATCTATGGTTTCATTTTCTTGCATGCAAAAATTCTCATATTGGGACCGAAGAAGGTCAATCTTAGCTCTCTTCACTTGTGAGGTCCCTTCATGTGTGACTAGTAAATGTGTCCAAATTTCATATGCGGACTTGCAATGAATAACTCTAGCTATGTCATCATCATTAAGGGCTTGTAGGAGTGCATAGTGAGCCCTAGCATTGGCATCAAATTCTTTGGTCTCTATTTCGGACCAAGTGGATTCATCACCGGGGGGTGCACTAAAAGGTTTGGTCACGGCCTTTGCAACTCGGCTACCAAGAGATTGTAAAAACACGGTCATCTTAACCTTCCATATGGGAAGTTAAATCCATCAAACTTAGGGGGTGTCTTAATACCATCGGCCATCTTTACTAAGTGAAAATGAATGAAATGATCAGCAATATTAGGATCTTTCTAGGGTTGTTAAGCCAAGAGCCTAGTAACCAAGCTCTGATACCAATTGAAATACACCTAGAGGGGGGTGAATAGGTGTAATTGCTAATCTAATGATCTTTTTAAAACTTAATTGAATGAGTGATGCAACGATCTCTCAAAACACGACTAAGAGCCGAATACCCCGTGAGAGGTTCTGAACTCCTTCCTCCCAATTCCCCTTAAAATGGGTTAGAGGTGCGCAATGCAACCGTGTTGTATGAGATTTGATCGATCAAGAGATGAATAAAATGCTATGATGAAATACACACAATAAGTATAACAAGTAAAGTAAACAAGAGAAGATTGCACAAGTAAAGGGTTAGTTCTCAAGCAAATAGTTGAAGACAATATAAAGCAAGAGAAATGTAAAGCAAGAATAACGCAAGGCAATCGCAAACACAAATGATTTGTTTCGAGGTTTGAGCCACCGCTCTAGTCCCCGCCTTCACCTCCGTGAAGGGTTTCCACTATCCACCGAGGATGCCGTACAAGTTTGGTCTACCGAAGACCCCAAGCCCTTAGCTTCACAATTTACAAAGAACTCCACCTAGGAGTTGTCTCCACAAGAACAAGAATCACAAGAACAAGAGTGATCACAACTAGATCACTAAACTCTTTCTCAAACACTTTTACAATTCTCACTCTTCTTACAACTTCACTATAGTATGAGTAATGGATTTTTGGCTCTATGAAGTGTGGTGAGAAAACTTCAGTTGTAGAATGATATTGGCAATCAAACACAACTGAAAAACAAACTTTAAAAGAGTTGGAAATGAAAGCTTTGAAACAATTTTTCTCTTTCTCTTGAAAACAATGAAAACCAAGGATTTTTCTAAGTAAATAACAAAGACCTATTCCCCTCTATTTATAGGGAGAGAATAGGTTAAAACTCTTTTCTTTTCACCTAATTTGACCTGCAAAAGGCCTCCAACAACTCTCTAAAACTCTGTTAAAGAAGAAGAAAGAAAACAGTTTTTCAGACTTGCCCAAAGAGGAAAGAGCCGTTGAGCTCTTGCAGGCGTAACGATCGACCGGCTGGTCGACCGTTTGCCTACTTGGCAAAGAGCCGTTGGCGCTCCGGTCGACCGTCCGGTCGACCGACCTCTTTGAGGAAACACAGTTTCCTTATACCGGTCGACCGGGCGGTCGACCGAAACAAACCGAGAGTGGCCTGCTTACAGTCGGTCGACCGGGCCGGTCGACCGACAGACGTGCACAAACGTGCACGTCCTGACACAGGCGCCGATCGACCGGGCGGTCGGCCGGTCAACCTGAAATAAGGAAAAACAGGCTGATTTTGAGTTGGAAAATTTTTGAAAAAATATTTTAAGATACTTATAACTAAGTATTATGCAAAAATAGTCTATACACATGTTTTAAACAAGATACTCAATTTGTAATAAGTTTGGATACATGTATATATAAACTTAGGCATAAAACTTAGAAACAAACATTTTTAAAATAGAATTTTGTAAAGGGAAAAGTGTGTGTGTGTATCCTAGAGCCAAATATCACATACTCAAACTTTAACATTCTATTCTTACAATGATTCTAAAAGACTTCAAGGCTTCAAGAAGGGCTATCTCCATATGATCTTCAATTTTGCATCTTGAGCCCAATTGGAGTTATCTTGAGTCCAAGTCACCTTCCTTTAGGGAAGAAAACACCTATGCAAGATAGAAACCCTGAAACACACTTAAACAACAATAATATTAGTACAAATAACTAATATGTTTTGTAATCATCAAAACATACTAAAGACGGGTGATTGTAACCTTGGGCCAACAATGTCATGATTGACAATACTTGTGGATTCGAACGAATGTCCTTCATGGATGGATTCTCAGGATACAATCAAATCAAAATGTATCCTGATGACGAAAAGCATACTTCCTTCAAAACTCCTCTAGGGGTATATTGCTACACCGTCATGCCCTTCGGACTAAAAAACGCAGGAGCAACATACCAAAGGGCCATGAACGCCATTTTTCATCAGCAAATGCGCAAAAACGGTGGAATGTTATGTTGATGACATCGCGGTAAAAAGCCGCACTAAAGGTGATCACATAGCGGACCTGAAGGTAGTCTTTGACATCATGCGAGCTCATCAATTGAAGATGAATCCCACAAAATCCTTCCTGGGGTGGCCAGTGGCAAATTCTTAGGATTTGTTGTAACATCCACCGGAATTCATTTGGACCCAGAAAAGGTTCGCGCTATCCAGGAGATGCAACCTCCGAGAAATCTCAAAGAACTCAGAGGATTGCAAGGACGATTGGCGTACATCCGCAGGTTCATCTCAAATCTTTCCGGAAGATGTTAACCTTTCGTTAAGCTGATGAAGAAGGGTGTCTCATTCACTTGGGATAACGCTTGCCAACAAGCGTTCGAGGAAATCAAGCAATACCTCACTCAACCGCCAGTCCTTGCAGCTCCAGTAGCCGGAAAGCCGTTCCTGGTGTACGTCCGGGCGATGGATCATTCTTTGGGAGCTCTACTAGCTCAGAATGACGATCAGGGACGTGAGCAAGCAATTTACTATCTAAGTAGAACAATGATCGGAGCCGAACATCGATATAACCCGATCGAGAAGGAATGTTTGGCACTAGTGTTCGCTATCCAGAAGATGCGACACTATCTGGTAGGCCAAACTATAAACGTCATATCAAAAATCAACCCCCTGAGGTTACTTATGACTAAACCTTCATCGCTAAACGGCCGACTGGCAAAATGGGCCATATTGCTCTCCCAATATGAGATGCGCTTTTTACCACAAAAGGCCATTAAGGGACAAGCAGTCGCGGATTTCCTAACTGAGCACCCAGATCCGAGGGCAGCCAAAGTCTACGAGGATCTCCCAGATGAAGTTGTTGAAGTCTGCCTGACTCAGACATCGTTCGAAAGTCAAGTCTGGCAACTTTTCTTCAACGGTGCATCAGGAACAAGCCCGAAGGGACACTTAATAGCAGGGGTGGGGGTAGTACTCGTATCCCCACAAAATTATGTGATTCCCCGAGCTGTCTCATTAACTGAGCCTTGTTCCAACAATGTAGCGGAGTACAACGCTCTTTTGATTGGGATGCAATTTGCCGACGAGATTGGCGTTAAAAATCTCGAGGCATACGGCGACTCCAAGCTCATCGTCAGTCAAGTTCGCAGGGAGTACGAAGTCAGACATGAAGACTTAGTACCCTATTACAACGCGACTATCCGCATGGCCGAGGGGTTTACAAGCTTCTACATCGACCATGTACCGCGCAGGGAAAATGCGCACGCAGATGCACTCGCATCCCTGGCTGCCTCCTTAGCTCTTCCAGCTGGAGCAATGGAGAAGATATTCGTCTACAGCCACGACCTGTATTGCCCGAGAAATGCTCTCGAGGATTATCAGGAGTCAACGGGAGGTCGTCACCGTGAAGAAGCACTTGAAGCATCAACCGGTCCAGAGCTTAAAGACTGGCGATTCCCCTATATAGACTACGTCTTATACGACATCCTGCCTGAAGACACCAAAGAGGCGGCTGCCATTCGAAGGAAAGCCCCCAAATTCTATTATAATGCGATTACGCGAACATTGTATCGTCGATCGCATGACGGGATCTTGCTCCGGTGCCTCTCACCAAAGGAGGCTCAAGAGGTATTGAAAGAAGCCCACGACGGCATGTGTAGAGCCCATCAACCTGGCCCAAAACTGGCACATCGACTCTAAAGATTGGGTTACTACTGGCCCAAGATGATTGCCGATGCCGTCACTTATGCCAAGAGATGTCACGCCTGCCAAGTGCACGGCGATTTCATCCATCAAGCACCAGGGTACCTCCACTCTACGGCCTCTACCTGGCCATTTGAAATGTGGGGGCATGGACGTGGTTGGTCCTATCAGCCCACCATCATCAAAAGGACATCGGTTCATTTTGGCAATAATGATTATTTCTCCAAATGGGCCGAAGCCATCCCTTTGAAGGAGGTCAAATTGTCGAACGTGATCAAATTCGTGAAACACCATGTTATTTACCGTTTCGGCGTACCTCGGCGAATTGTCCACGACAATGGGCCCCAGTTCATTAGCCAGGCTTTTCAGAGATTCTGTGCCAAGTTCAGAATCCAGAGTGTGTCCTCAACGGCATACTATCCTGCCGCTAATGGCCTCGCAGAAGCTTTCAACAAGACTATTGGCAAGCTTCTCAAAAAGTTCGTCTCGAAAAGTCAACGAGACTGGGACGACAAATTGGGTGAATGCTTGTGGGCTTACCGCACAACTGTGCGAACCCCAACTAAAACTACGCCATTTTCTTTGGTCTATGGGTGCGAAGTCGTGCTCCCGCTAGAGATCCAAATTCCATCTCTACGCGTCGCCTTGACAGCGGAGATGACAACCGAGGAGAAGCATCGACAGCGACTCTAAGAACTGGAGGCCTTAGATGATAAGCGTCTGCAGGCCCAACAGCAAATCGAGCTCTACCAAGCTCGAATTACCAGAGCCTTCAACAAGAAAGTTAAAGTGCGAACTTTCAAGAAAGGCGATCTTGTCTTAGCCATCAGAAGACCCATGGTAATGACGCACAAGACAAAAGGAAAATTTCAACCCAAATGGGAAGGACCATTTGTAGTAGAGTCAGTCTACTCAAATGGATCATATCGCCTCATAACCCTGAATGGCGATACACTTATGATACCGATCAATGGCAGGTTCCTGAAGAAATACTATCCTTAAATGGCATTCTCCCGTTGATCAAGTTAAAAATACACCTCTGATCAAAACAAGAAGAGCTTCTTCATCAATATCCGACGCCCCCGACGGCTAAGGATAGAAGAAAATGTTGGCTTCTATGTCCAACATAAGTCTTCGACAAACTCATCATGCTGAGGAATAGCATGGCTAGCCCAACTCAAACGGTAGTTGGTAAAGGCACCTCAAACCCGTTGAAAGCTGAGGATTTGCTAAAAATCCTAAGGGACACGTTCCCATTTGATCCGACGCCTCCGACGGCTAAGGATAGAAGAAAATGTTGGCTTTTAAGTCCAACATAAGTCTTCGACAACTCATCATGCTGAGGGAATAGCATGGCTAGCCCAACTCAAACGGTAGTTGGTAAAGGCACCTCAAATCCGTTGATAGCTGAGGGTTCGCTAAAAATCCTAAAAGTGGACTTGGCTCCACTCTTTCCTCCAAAATCCCCTACCAATTCTCATCCACAGAATGGTAGGTCTACAAAATACAACCATTACTAAGTTAACACTATACCTCTGGTAATGAAAACTTTTCAATATTCCTTATCGAGTACAAATTTTGCTTGTCAACTCTACACGGAGTATCAAATTTTCAAATCCGCCAAGTTAATACTACACCTCTGGCACTTCAAAATTTTCACTTGTCAATTCTCACCAATAGAATGACAGGTCCTCAAATTACTCTTACCATGAGTCAATCTTTGTCAAGTTAATATCACACCTCTGACAAATTTGTTGGCCCAATGGCCTTCCACTCTAGTTTTGATGATGATCAACTCATGTAGTTATATTTACTAATATTCTTGTGTTTCTAAGTTTCAGATCATTAGCAGGATATTAGTGTTGGTGATTAGCTTCAACAAGGTGTTTGGAAGCTTATCATGGTGATTCCGGTGCCAAAGCTTAAAGATCATACCTTGCACTCGGTGGATCGCGTTTGGGAGCAAGTCTACTTGAAGATGGAGATCATCAAGAGAAGACTTAGGTATCCTAGTTTAGTTTAGTGTGTTTTAGATCCATTTGTAAAGCTTAGTTTAGTTGATATGCTCAAGTGCACAAACACACACGTTTTATGTTTTAATGTGTGATTTTATGAATAGTTGGATCAAAACAAGTTTTCATGATTTATATGTATAGTAGATGTTTTCTAGTTATACATACATGCTTAACTTATAGACAAACTTATTTGACATTCCTATTCATGTTTTGGAAAAATCTAGTTTGATAAAAATACAAGTTTTATTTATGATAAAATTGGCAAGACACAAAAATGAATTGATATGATTGATATATGTCTTGATATTTTTATCACAAGTTTAGTTTTCAAGTAAAATGATAAAACATATTTTTTGTGGATTTTTTTTAGAAGTGTTAAAAGATTTTTTACAAATTTTCTATCTCAAAAATCTGCCCAGAAAAACTGTATTTCAGGCAGACCGGTCGACCGGGACAGTCGACCGGCTGCTGTGTCCGGATATGCACAGGCTGTGCATGTCCGTCGGTCGACCGGGTCACGGACCCAGTCGACCGATATAGAGAGTCTGCTCTCTGTATCTTTTCGGTCGACTGGGTCGGTCGACCGATAGAAGGAAACTGTGTTTCCTCCTTGTTGGTCGGTCGACTGGCAGTCGACCGAAGCCCCAACGGTCATATTTTCGACCGTTGCCGGTCGACCGGGCCGGTCGACCGGTGGCTGTCAGAATTGCCACATCAGCCTAACGGCTAGTTTTCTGGTTTGGCCTATATATACCCCATTCATTTGGGATTTTGGCTAAGGTTTTTAAGAGAAAAATTTCTGGTTTTCAGCAGAGTTTAAAAGAGTTTTAAAAAGAGTTTTTAGTGCTTTTAACTTCTCATCTTTATTGATTTGGGTTTGGAAAAATCAAAGAAATTGGAATTTGGGATTTTTGTATTGACATTCATTCTCTATCTTTTACAAGAAATTTCCCAAGTGTTTTTTCTTTGTTGCTTGTTTTCCAAAACACCTAGTTTCCACACTTGAGCTATCTTCTATCCTAAACTATTAGGATCTTTGTTTTTGTGGAAAAGAAAGAAAAGAGAAAGAAAAGAGAGTTTGTGGTCTTGGAACCACTTGTTGTAAACACCCTTTATTTGTGAATCCCTCTTCGGTAGAGGTGATCGGGTGATTGGTTTGTGAGCCTCTTAAGGAGAGGCATTTGTTGTGGTTGGCTACGGGCCGTATCCCTCTTCGGTAGAGGTGGATTGTGTGTTGTATTGCCTCGGTGGCATTGTAAGTTGAGAAAGGAGTTAGGGGCTCCTATAGTGGATTAGAAATCCTACACGGTGGTGTAGGCGGGGATGTAGAGCTAGGGGCTCGAACCTCGTATCATATCCTTGTGTTTGCGATTGTCAAATATCTCTAACTCTCTCTCTTTACATTTGTGCAAGCATTCATTTCTTACAAGCATCATTCATTTCATACTTATTATATACTTGCTTGTGTTGCCTTGCATCTTTACATTGCAATTCATTTTTATATGCTTGGCTTGATTGTGTGTGCTTGATATTGCTATATCCTTGGTTACTTGGATTGGGTTGTGTGTGTTTCATCATAGCATTTCATTCTTTACTTGTTCGATCATATCTCATACAACACGGTTGCATTGCGCACCTCTAACCCATTCAAGGGGAATTGGGAGGACGGAGTTCAGAACCTCGCAAGGGGTATTCGGCTCCTAGTCGTGTTTTGAGAGATCGTTGCATCACTCATATTAACTTAAGTTTAAAAAGATCTTTAGATTAGCATTCACACCTATTCACCCCCCCTCTAGGTGTATTTCAATTGGTATCAGAGCTAGTGCTCCTGATATAAGGCTTAACATCCTAGGAGTGATCCATTTGCTTGCTAATCTACATTTGCATTTGTTCATTTGCACACATATAGTTTACCATGGACTTCATGACCCACCTATGTATGATGCTTCCAACATTCTTGTTTGGAAGACTAGAATGTCCATTTACCTTCAAACCCTAGGTTTACATACTTTCCTTGCGGCTACCAAGAAATGCTATCTTGGTAACCTCATTCATATAGGGCCAATGCACAAGCCCTAGAGGCCATTAGAAGCACTTTACCTAAAGACTATCTTTTATGTGTTTCTAATCTTGATTCCGCTTTTGCAGTATGGAACAAGTTGACAACAACCACCACCTCCAAGCTTCAAGTCCAAATCCAACAAGAAGAGGAATCTAGTGGAGAATCCGAATCACAACAATGCTACATGGTCCAAGGGAATGACTCCCTTGAGGTACAATCGGAAACTCAACTAGATAGTAATGATTGTGCTAGTTCTTCAAATGATTTTGTTGATCCCCATGCTTTAAATAAGAACTATCTATTGTTTGTGAAAAACTAATAGAAAAATATAACTTGTTGAAAAAGAAGAGTCTAGGCATTAATAATGAAAATAAAAATTTGATTGCTAGACTTGATGTTGTTTTGCAAGAGAAGGATGAGATTGCTAATGAAAGGGACTCATTAAAATCTCAACTTAATCTTGCTTTAAATGAAAATAAAATTTTGAAAAATAAAAATGATTGTGAAGATGTTTTGAAGAAAAATGATTCTTTAACTTCAAAACTTGATTTTGTTTTAAAAAGTAACCATTCTTTGAAAAATGAAATTGAATTTATTTCAAAAGAATTAGAAATTTGTTTAAAGAAAAATATTGTTTTGAAAAATAATATGGATGCACATGTTTGCCATGCTAGGGTAGTTTCACCTAGAACACCTATTGCATGCCACACCTCTTCTTTGATTAACAATGATATATCCATGCTTAAGAAGAAGGTTGATTGTTTGGGCTCCACTATGAGCCAATGTGCCATGAACCACACTCGCTTGGAAACCTTGGTTCGTATGAAACAAGTTCCAACTTTTATGCATGCACACCCTCCACGGCATACACATGCTCCTCACGGACACCATCAACACATGTATGCTCATGTGTACACATGTACACATTGTGGTCGTAATGGCCACCTTGCTAAATTTTGCTTTGATAGATTAAATAATGTAAATTTAGCAAATAAGTTTGTTTGGGTTAGAGAAGGGACTAACCCCCATGGACCCAAAAGACAATGGGTACCAAAGACCACCCCTCCAATTTTTGATGTAGGTGAGGGCTCTCACATGACGTGAGAGTGTTGGCACCTTGGAGTGGATGTGTTCCATGCTTAAAGAATATTTTTTTTGGATGCATCACTTTCAAGGGAGAAGATTTGGTGGAAAGGACCACCATATTTTGGAGACAAGGAAAGTTGCCTTCTAAGACTTTGGTAACAATTCCTAACTCCTTATTATTGTTTACATGTTCATATCATTTGTTTTATAGCATGTCATTGTTTAATGTTCACTATGTTATATCATGTTCATTAGATTAGTGATATACATGCTTAGTTGTTTAGAGACACCCATGCTCAATATAGATTTATATTTGTGTGATCTCACTTTTGATCTAATATGTATATCCTAGATCTAATGCATATGCACATACATATTGATCATATGAACGTTTGTTTCATGTTTTAGTTGTATCATGTTGTTTTATATGTGTTTTGTGCTTCATGTGGTATATACATGTTTAAATGTAGATTTTATCAAAACTTGCATGTATACATGTACACTTAGTGAGAACAAATTGACTTATATATGTTTTGCCCTTCATGCTCACTTGTACCCACTATGTGCACAAGTATACGCTAGTTTTGATGATCCTTTATTTATACTTGTCATACCTATTTTTATGATTCTACTTCATGTATATGTATTTTAAATTCAAACCTAATAAATATACATGTATACCCATGAGTCTTTTGCCTTCAATGCAAATATTTTTAATAGACTCGTTTATGGTTGGGATATGTATGCATATTGTTAGATTTGGATGGATCATACATATACCTAGAAGTTGGTTCACAAAATAAAAGAATTTTGATGAATTTATGTGTTTGTTTTAACAAAATGATATTCGTGTTTGTCTTGTGCTTAATGATTTGATTACTTGTTTAAGTATTAGTCTTCATTAAGACTAGTTATATACCTATACATATAGTGGGACACAAATAAATCTATATATGATTGGGTTGAATGATTATTTGTTCCCATTAGTTGTATGAGTATAGTCTAGTTTGATGATTCATATATTTTAGACTTGTATTCATATTTTTTAATTTATATGAGTTTTAATTTCGTGTATATGTTTATTTTGCCAAAACATTAAGATATACATGTATAATCCTTGAGTCTTTTGCCCTTCATGCAAATCCTTATATATGGACTCAATTGTGTTTAGGATATGTATGTATACTTATTGTGTTGACAATTTATACATATACCTTGAAATGAAATTAGTTTATGAAAATTGGTTTTTCGTGTTTTCATATTTAAGTTTTACTTCATGTATATGTCCATCTAGTTCAAACTAATCCTATACATATACATTCCTTTTTGAGCCACGTGCCTTCATGCATATACCTTGTGGACTCGTTTGTATTTTGGATATGTATGTATACCTTAGTTTATACTAGCCATACATATGCCTTGAAGATTAAGTAGTTCTATGATCTTTTGTTTTAGATAAGTATTATTGTTTAAAGGAATTAAAAGAGCTTAATGAAATATTTTTCATAATTGATTTTCACATGTTAGTTGTACACTCACACTTATTAATTGGTCATGCTTTGTTTTCATGAGACCTTCTTATACTTAATTGAATAGAGTGTTGATTATCATGTGGATTTCACTTTTATGAAAAATGACTTATATTTATTCCTTGCTTGAAGAATTTCGCACTAGTTTACAAAACTTTCTATTTTAACTAGTTCGAATTTTTTTTTTCATTGTGATATGAGTTATACCATGATTATTATTGTTACTTCAATTGGTATCATTGAACTCTTTCAATTGGTATCAATTTGATTCTTTATGTATACTCATATTTGTTGATTGTGTATGTATGATTTTCCATTGGTATCATCTATTGGTGATTGGTACTCATTCTAATTCATACACATATACATGTTTTTGATTTGTGCTTAAAATATAAGATTTCACAAATCGTGTTTATGCTAGAACTTGAGTTTTAACTTTATCTCAATTGATTTATTTTCAATTGGTATCTTATTTCAAGTCTATGCATCGTTTCAATTGGTATTTCATAAAGGGGGAGAAAATTTGATTTTTGTCGTTTAAATTGGTCCTTGATTCACACTCCCTTACTTTATGTTAAAATATAGGTTCAAATTGGTGTCATGTGTTTAAAAGAACATATTTCTCTTTATAATATCAAGATGTTTATATTGAGTGTTTTTAATTGGTATCTCAAAATTTTTGTTTAAGAAAATTATATGTAGTTTTGATTTACATTGCCTATATGTGTATAAATTTCATGTTGAGTGTATCTTGTATTGAAGAGCTTGACAACTCTTCTTTATGTGGTACACGTGTGTAGGGGGAGCTTCACATCTCCTCTTATGCATTACATAATATGTGTTATGTGAATTGGGGCTTGTCATCCCTCTTTCATGTAATGCATATGTGTAGGGAAGCTAACTTAACGTCTTCCTCTTCATGAATGTTTATCTCATATACCATTTATTGATCCATGTTGAATTTCTATTGGTATCTAGATGCACTTCATTGACACATTTTTAATTGATATCAATGTTTTAATGTTTAACCCTTTATTGATTCTTAGTTTAGAACAAAAAGGGGGAGAAAATTTGTTTTATGTATTTACCCCTTTGTTGATGATTGACAAAAAGGGGGAGAAGAATTTGGTATTTTGTATTGGAAAAGTTTTGGTATTTTGTATTGGAAAAGTATTGGAAAAGAATTTGGTTTTTAATATGCATTTAATATGCATGTATTGTTTTTAAATAAGAAAAGTATTGTTTATGTTATTGGTATCTAGAGCTTAGAGTTTATCTTACTTCATTGGTATCTAGAGCTATAACATGTTTATATTGTTTAATATTTTTTATGCATGAGTTAAGGGGGAGCTTCTTTGAAGCTTAACTTTAATCCATGCATATATAACTCCATGAGTTTTGTCATCATCAAAAAGGGGAGATTGTTGGCCCAATGGCCTTCCACTCTAGTTTTGATGATGATCAACTCATGTAGTTATATTTACTAATATTCTTGTGTTTCTAAGTTTCAGATCATTAGCAGGATATTAGTGTTGGTGATTAGCTTCAACAAGGTGTTTGGAAGCTTATCATGGTGATTCCGGTGCCAAAGCTTAAAGATCATACCTTTGCACTCGGTGGATCGCGTTTGGGAGCAAGTCTACTTGAAGATGGAGATCATCAAGAGAAGACTTAGGTATCCTAGTTTAGTTTAGTGTGTTTTAGATCCATTTGTAAAGCTTAGTTTAGTTGATATGCTCAAGTGCACAAACACACACGTTTTATGTTTTAATGTGTGATTTTATGAATAGTTGGATCAAAACAAGTTTTCATGATTTATATGTATAGTAGATGTTTTCTAGTTATACATACATGCTTAACTTATAGACAAACTTATTTTGACATTCCTATTCATGTTTGGAAAAATCTAGTTTGATAAAAATACAAGTTTTATTTATGATAAAATTGGCAAGACACAAAAATGAATTGATATGATTGATATATGTCTTGATATTTTTATCACAAGTTTAGTTTTCAAGTAAAATGATAAAACATATTTTTGTGGATTTTTTTTAGAAGTGTTAAAAGATTTTTTACAAATTTTCTATCTCAAAAATCTGCCCAGAAAAACTGTATTTCAGGCAGACCGGTCGACCGGGACAGTCGACCGGCTGCTGTGTCCGGATATGCACAGGCTGTGCATGTCCGTCGGTCGACCGGGTCACGGACCCAGTCGACCGATATAGAGAGTCTGCTCTCTGTATCTTTTCGGTCGACTGGGTCGGTCGACCGATAGAAGGAAACTGTGTTCCTCCTTGTTGGTCGGTCGACTGGCAGTCGACCGAAGCCCCAACGGTCATATTTTCGACCGTTGCGGTCGACCGGGCCGGTCGACCGGTGGCTGTCAGAATTGCCACATCAGCCTAACGGCTAGTTTTCTGGTTTGGCCTATATATACCCCATTCATTTGGGATTTTGGCTAAGGTTTTTAAGAGAAAAATTTCTGGTTTTCAGCAGAGTTTAAAAGAGTTTTAAAAAGAGTTTTTAGTGCTTTTAACTTCTCATCTTTATTGATTTGGGTTTGGAAAAATCAAAGAAATTGGAATTGGGATTTTTGTATTGACATTCATTCTCTATCTTTTACAAGAAATTTCCCAAGTGTTTTTTCTTTGTTGCTTGTTTTCCAAAACACCTAGTTTCCACACTTGAGCTATCTTCTATCCTAAACTATTAGGATCTTTGTTTTTGTGGAAAAGAAAGAAAAGAGAAAGAAAAGAGAGTTTGTGGTCTTGGAACCACTTGTTGTAAACACCCTTTTATTTGTGAATCCCTCTTCGGTAGAGGTGATCGGGTGATTGGTTTGTGAGCCTCTTAAGGAGAGGCATTTGTTGTGGTTGGCTACGGGCCGTATCCCTCTTCGGTAGAGGTGGATTGTGTGTTGTATTGCCTCGGTGGCATTGTAAGTTGAGAAAGGAGTTAGGGGCTCCTATAGTGGATTAGAAATCCTACACGGTGGTGTAGGCGGGGATGTAGAGCTAGGGGCTCGAACCTCGTATCATATCCTTGTGTTTGCGATTGTCAAATATCTCTAACTCTCTCTCTTTACATTTGTGCAAGCATTCATTTCTTACAAGCATCATTCATTTCATACTTATTATATACTTGCTTGTGTTGCCTTGCATCTTTACATTGCAATTCATTTTTATATGCTTGGCTTGATTGTGTGTGCTTGATATTGC
Organism: Agave tequilana; assembly: GCA_038442645.1. Taxonomy (NCBI): domain Eukaryota; kingdom Viridiplantae; phylum Streptophyta; class Magnoliopsida; order Asparagales; family Asparagaceae; genus Agave; species Agave tequilana. Next base: position 14,861 of record JAVJIF010029346.1, on the reverse strand, counting down.
TATATCCTTGGTTACTTGGATTGGTTGTGTGTGTGTTTCATCATAGCATTTCATTCTTTACTTGTTCGATCATATCTCATACAACACGGTTGCATTGCGCACCTCTAACCCATTCAAGGGGAATTGGGAGGACGGAGTTCAGAACCTCGCAAGGGGTATTCGGCTCCTAGTCGTGTTTTGAGAGATCGTTGCATCACTCATATTAACTTAAGTTTAAAAAGATCTTTAGATTAGCATTCACACCTATTCACCCCCCCTAGGTGTATTTCAAAATTACTGTTAAAGTTTAACACCACACCTCTAAACAGTAATCAAGTTTCTGCCAGGTTTAATATGACACCTCTGACAGTCACTTCTCTTCAGACTTCCACACCGAAGCTGAAATGGATGATGCTAAGTTAACACCACACCTCTAGCATCCAAGTCATTGCTAAGTTCAACAATACACCTATGGCCATGACTTCCCTCGGACTTCCTTATGCAAGCCGAGATGACCAATGCTAAGTTCAACATTACACCTCTAGCATTACCCTCACTGTCAAGTTAAACATTACACCTATGACAGTGACACTTCTGAGTTAAGTTAATATCACACCTCTGACTCACATCCTTGTCAAGTTAACATTACACTTCTGATAAGACCACTTCCAACCCGTTAAGTTAATATCACACCTCTGACGGTAACAAACTTTCCTAGATTCCCCACGAGTCTAGCCCCACTTGTTATTCTCTTCAACAGAATAACAAGTCTACCTAAAAAACATTGTTAGGTTAATACTACACCATCAACAGTGTTTCCATCAAACCCCCAGTTGAGCTCAATCAAGTTAATCCCAACACTTGATAAAAGTTCACCCTCCCTGGGGTACCAATTCTACTTGTCACTTTTTTTTTTAAGTGGCAGGTCCATCAAAAATTTCACCCCTGTCAAGTTAATATTACACCTCTGACAGTATCGTGAGAGTTCCTGAAATAGGATCTTTCTCCATAAAGTTTGACTTATTAAAATTTCCATCATAATTTTGACAAAGTCAAAGACTCTTTGCTTCTATGCGTCTAATAAAAGAAAAAAAAAGTTCAAGACAATGGAAGAGGCAAAAAGAGAAGTGTCACTTTTATTTATTTCCAGGTACATGAAAGTGATACAAAAACGCTCTCTTATACAATAAGATTGAGTATTACAGTCAAAACGCTCTCTTACAATAAGATGGAGTGTTACAATTAAGGAGTACAAAGAAGTCCCTCTCCCTCTCAGAGGTTGCACTCACTCCTTAAAGCCGCGTCTGATTCCAAAGTGCGCGATGTTTTGTGGCTACAATAGAAGCTGGTTACACCACGATGCATGATGTAAACATCGAAAGAGCCCTAGCTGACTAAGCTAAGAGCAATGGTGTTCTTGAGGTCCGGTGGAAGCAGAAAGTCCGGCAACCCTTCGTTTATGAACATCTCTTCCCCCAGCAGACCATCCAGCAGACATGAGGAGTCCTTGATGTTACTTCTGGGGTGGGAGAGGAAGAGGATCCTACCTGCCGCCATGTCCACCGTAACCTCCTCGCCGCCATACTTACCCTGACCATCTCTTGCCAGCAGGCATGATTGGTGCAGTGGATCTGAAGAGACCTTGGCGAGAGTCGATTCCTCGTCAGGGACATAATATATTCCCTTGTGGACGACGAGGACCATAATATATTCCCTTGTGGACGAACATCGAACAAGTTCGCCGTCCGATATATTCTCCCACGGACTTAGCGAACATGAAGAAGGATGACCAAGCCTACCTGAAAAAAGCAAACAGGGAATCAGACAATTCAGAGCTTAGTACACTTCAACAGAAAAAAAACTAAGTCACAGACGCGGCTATTGTCAAAGACTGCAGACGCGGGAATCATCCGCGCAACGAATTGTCAAAGACTGCAAACGCGGGAATGATCCGCGCAGCAAACCAAATCCCCGCGGTGACTGCAGACGCACACACAGGATTCAAACACAGTCTAAGATTTGCATCTGCGAAACACGATAAGACTCAGACGCCGAAAACTGCCATCTCTCTGTTGGAGGAACAGGAGTTGCAAGATTCGGGTCTGAAGCCTTCAAACCGAGTTGGAATTCATCCAAGTCAGTGGCCTTAAAACGCGAGCTTCATGAGTAAAGCCGTGGCCAAACACCAAAGACTTCTATATTCGCGTCCAAGGAAGTTTAAGTCGGCGGCGCAAATTCCAGAAGGAATGCACCAACACAACTTCACAAGAAGGTCCAGATGATATCTCTTTAAGGGGCGTACTGAAATTCAAACTTGGTTGGATCTAAAATATCATGGTAAGTGGGCATGGCATACCCGCAGAAGCCTCTGTTAAGAGTTGAACTATCTGCGTTGAGACGCGGACGTAAAAAGTGCTCAAAGAGACGCTTCCAGCCATTGAAATCACTTGACAGTGATAATCCATTGAAGAGACCAAACTGAAGCATGAAAGCTCTGGGTCATCTTCATCCACAGAGGCACCTTCATCCATGGAGGCAAACCCCTGATAGGGTCTTTGAAGGGAGAAGGCAGAGTCCCTCAGAGTACTCATTCTCAAACAGAGCACGGTCTAAGCAGCCGCTGTTAAAGAAAGGGGGTGAGTCCTATTTATAGGCAACTCCTGATAACGGTCATTAATGGTTCATTAATTAAAACCGTCGGCCTTAATGACCGCACAACCGCCAAAACCCAACGGGAGGCTGACGCGTGGAACGTCGCTTCGGGAAGCATCGCAGGCGCTGATCTCAAACCGTCAGCGCGGTTTTGCATTAAAGGGCATTAACGCCCAAGCCCAATGGAAAACCGACGCGTAGACATCTGCTTCGGGAAACGACGGATGACCCGGTTTCCCAATCGTCAGCGAAGACTTGACGGTCAAAGATCTCTTGAAAATCTTTAAGTCAGGCTGCATTAAACGCAAATAGGGATGCCGCGTCCGGCTGCATTGAACGCGGATGGGAAAGCCACGTCCAAGAATCTGCGTCACCTTTCTCAAATTGGAAGGCGTTCACCTGCGTTTTTAAAGGAGCGTCCACGTGACTCAAAGTCGCGTCCCTTCAGCAAACGGGGCCCTTTCTAAGGGAAAAACACTTAATCCATTCTGAGATTAGTGGAAAATACGCAAGGCTGCGACCCTCGCATCCGCTCAAGTCGCGTCTTCATTGACAGGACAAATTCGCGTTACTCAAAGCCGCGTTTGTCCCCACGGATCAATGTCGCGTCTCAAAGGACTTAGTTCTATCTGAGTTCTTATGAACTGATGACTGCGTCTCCCTATGGGTTGACGCTGCGTCTCAGTGAAGTCTAAGTTCCTATGGAATGATGACCGCGTCTCACCCTGTGATTGACGCTGCGTCTCATCAAAAGGACTTAGTCCTATCTAAGCTCCTATGGACGAATGACCGCGTCTCACTCTATGGATCAATACCGCGTCTCATCAAGCTCGACGCCGCATCTCATTGAAAGAACTTAGTCTTACCTAAGTTCAGTATTCACAGCCAGTGATCAGGGAGTTGAATTCATCCACAGCTAAACAAAGAAGATGGAACAAAAACTTCAAAAACTTTTATTATATCGAAAATAGTAAAAGTGGATACAAACACTCTAGTAGAGTGTCCTCTTCTTTACAAAAAAAAAGGGAAGAAGGGGAAAAGGCTAAAAGTCTTGATCCGGCAAAGAACGGATGCGCTCCCTGAGACGATGCATCTCGTGCTGACGTGCCTTCTCAGCCTCCATCATGGCTTGGACCCGCAGCTCCTCTTCAGATAAAAAGGATTTGCAGCCAGCTGTGCTCGCAGAGATTCCAACCTGGAGGAATGAATGGTCTGGCTTTCTTCAGCTCGTGCCTTCGCAGCTTGTTGCTCCTCCAGCCTCTTCCGGACAGCGGCAAGCGTCTCCTCATTTTCCGCGATCATGGCTTCCGCCTTAGCGTTGGCAGACCGAGCATTGGTAATGGCGAGCTCTGCGTTTTGCCGGATGAACTCGGATTCCATTGAATCGTCAGCCAGTTTCTGACATTCAGCTTGGGAACGCTCGAGATTGCGGACCTCTTCAGCAACTTGTGCTTCCACCTCCTGTCGCTCTTGTTCCTGGGTGGCTAGGAGCCTAGTCAAGATGACCTGGGCTTCTTCAAAAGAACTAGCATTGTCCAAAGACTTCAGCTCTTTCAGGTCACTTCCCAATCGCTCCACCAACAGCATACACGACTTGGCAAGCGAGGAGCCTCCGGTTAATTCGATGTTACCGACCATGTTTTCCGAGAAGAAACGTCCGGGCAAAGTCAAAAGAGCTACGCCCAGACAGGATAAAATCGATGCACGATCGCATCGCGTCAAGGAACTGCTGCACCGTTTTGCGTGTCAGGAAATCCATGGTGTCATCACCCGAGGTACTCCCCGACCCCCTTCTATCATGAAGAAAGGGGTGCAAGCCGGCCTTTTTGCGCGAGAGTCGTGCTGGCCACTGGCGCTTCCGAAAGTGTTATCGCTGTAGGAGCCTCCACAGATAATGATGGAGTAGTAAGCGCAACCTCTGGGAGGTCCAGAGATGTTGAATCCTTGGGCGAGCCCAGCGGAGTGGAAGTCTCCCTGGCTTCAATAGTAACCTCTTCACCCTGCAGAGTGGGTTCTTCCCCAGCCTTAGGGGTTGCCTCCTCTTCCGGCAAATGGAAGGCTCCCAATTTCAGTAGTTGCCCTCTCTGGAATTATCTCGGCAACTGAAGCCTTGACTCCTTCGGACTGGGTCAGCTCTTTTACCGTCTCCTCGATATGCGAGGAGATCACAGCTTCAATGTCCCGACCAACCCTACAGTATAAAAGAAGAATGTTAAAACATCCTCTTCAAAATGAAAAGGGAAATTAGGTCAAAAGGTGAAAAGAGTACCTTCAGTGGGAGTAATCACCAGCTGTGATACCGTTGATGGCTCACCCCGTATATTTCTTCCTCTGAGATGTGGGAGAACTTACTCGGATCAGGAAGAGCAGGTTCATCGCCGTAGTCGACCTCGTCTTCAAACTCGCTCTCCCCTGAGAGTGAGGAAGACGATAGCACCCCGCACGAGACTTCTGCAGCCGGAGTCTTGCCACCAATTACCCCAGTGGTAGGACTGGGGTCAACTGCCCGAGGACTGGAAATGAAGACACAAGGTGACCCAGGTTGCTGTGCCTCATCTCCCTTCATGAGCAAGTAAAAATCCGGGTTGAACTGAAATCCCCGGAATATCGACATCTCCTCCACTCATGATGTCGACCTCTAGCTGCTCATCCTCGTCAGCGGTGGTGGCTCTGTCAACGAGCTCCCCTTCCTCCGTAGACCTACGGTCTCTGCTGCTCGACCTAGGGGCACGGACTAAAGGAACATCCTCTTCAGCTATATCTTCTTCCCTCGGTACCTCAACGATAGCAGGGATGTCTTCGGATTGGGAGACTTCGGTTGTCAAGTCTCTCCGAACCTTCTTGGGAGCCGGTTCAGCAGTTGAAGCAGAGCGCTGACGACGCTTGCTTACCGCCTGTCGAGTCTTTGTCGCTCGTGGCTCCGCCCTTGCTGCTTGCGGCTCCTCCTTGTTGGTCGCGGCTCCGCCCTTATTGCTCGTGGCTCCTTTCCCGATCTTCTCCGACCTCCTTCTGGGCCTTCAGGTACTGGTCGGTGAGTTTCGAGTGTTTACCAGACTCTGACCTTGCCTCGAGGTTTGCATTGATGCTCTCAATATATGAAGACACCGGAACAATGTCTGATGTCTGGATGGCTTGGAAATACCAAGTGCAGAAGCTGAAGCTCATACGGCACTTGGATCCCTCGATAGGTAGACGGAAAGTTGCTCCCGTCCCTCCGGCCACACTGTAATACCAAGCCCGAGCACCTTCGAACAAGTTCCCTTCGAAGGCAAGTCGAGCATTGGGATTCCGACGTACAGTTGATCATAGCCAAACTGTCGAGCGAAACGACTCGGCATGTACGGCTCGATGGTGCATGAAGTCCCTTGCCGGAAAAGCACATATCCGGGCCGAATATTGATCAACCACCAGAAGACTCCCGCAGACAACCTCGTGAAGCCGTCTGGGCCAGCGGAATCAGTAAATAGATCCCCGAAAGATGCACCAGAGAACTCGGGGAAGCAGCGATTGAGCTGGTAATTCGCAGGATCTGAAAGTCGCTTTCGGACGTAATATATATAAAGATCACGCCAGCTCGAATCCTCCAACCGCTGCACAAAAGGGACGGAACTCTCCCTCCAACGCACTGCCGTCATCAGAGAAGGGCAGTGCATCACGTACCAAGCCATGAGGTACGTATAAGGCAGCTCGATCCGAGGGTTGGGGCGCTTCACCGTCGGATTCCCCTCCGAGTCAACATATGGCTTACCGTGGGAGTTGACAGTTTTCGGCGCCTCGCAGAAAACTCTTGGTTAGCGCCCGCAACCCGCTCTGAATACCAGCCGCCACGGCCGGGAGAAGGGCTATAGGGTTGCCATGAGCCAGGAGCACCGCCGGGTACACCACGTCAGCAACAATAGCTTCATGTGGCAGCGTGGGCACCACACAACGCTTCAGCCACAGCATCAAGAAACCTGCCAACAGTGCCCTATCGGAGATAGGGGTCCGGGCTTGATGGTGGAAGCTTTCAAAAACTAGGTCAGGATCGAAAGTCCTCGTTCGAAACTGTGGTGTAGAAGCCTTTAGGAGCCTGGGTGATCCTGTCTTCAATCTCCTCGTCAGAACTGGGAGCCAGTCGGGTTATCAGATTGTCTTTATGATTGACACCGTTGAATAAGTAACGGGCCCAGGACAGTTGCTTGACTCCCTGCGCCCTTCAGGAGGTTAGCTGACCGCAAATGTGGAAGTGACACATCACTTCCCAGTAAGTCTCGTACACCCGAGGAAACTCTTTCTTCAGGAGGTGGAGCTCCTCAGTGGTCGGGACATATTCCTCATAGGGAATGTCCCCTGTTGCCAGCCCCGAGACCTCATGTAGCTCGTGCAGTGCAAGGCCCATCTCTCTGACCGGGGTAAAGAATGTCCTCGTCAGAGGATTGTAGCGCTCCAGGACCCCGAAAAAAGTTATGAAAGCCTGGTGGGACACCCCACTGTACGGCCCTGACCACGGGTACAGTCCTACACGCTTTAGCAGATCCCCAAGATCGGTGAGGACGAAACCCACCATCCTGCCCCACCAGTAGTTCTCCGTGGAATGGACCCACCCGGGCGGACGGAAACCGACCGGATAATCACCCCCGCTTCCATGAACGAGTTGAGGAAGGTAGTGCCAAGTTGTGGTATCTCTCCAACCGGAACCTCAGACTTGCGCGACCCAGGGAAAAGGCCGAGAACCGACCTGTCATGGCTATCATGACGGTTGTACTTTATGGGAGCCCAAATCACCGAGAGTAATCTCAGGGACGTATCGAGAAAGGTCCCATTCCATCTTCCGAGGGACGGACATGTGCTGGAAGTAGGACAGCGGGAACATCCTCTCCATGTCCGGAAGAAAGAATCTTCCACCCTTTATCTGACGGAGCCATTTATAAGTTCCGTCATACACACGATAGCCGCCGTCGTCGATACGATCTCCGAAGAAGAAGGCAGGCTTCTCCAGCTTGACGTGAGCATCCGTTGTGAATGCTGCATCGGTCATAAGTACCGGAGAGTTCTCATGTCAACATTAGAGAGCCTCTCCCTGCGATCCTGCGACTGATCTGCAGTCACAGGGACAGTCCTTCGTAGCACAAAGGTTAAGTCCCGGTCAGCACCACCTACACGTCCAAAGTGGCGCGTCTTGGAGAGTGAGGCAGAAGGATGGGGCACTGCAAAAGAAAAGGATACTTAGTTAGATACTTAAATGCTAAGTGTTCATAACCCAGACGCAGAAGAGATATTGGACGCAGGAATTATCAAATCAGCGTCCAGACCTGCGAAACCGCGTCCAGACACAGAAGAGATACTGGATGCAGGAATTATCAAATCCGCGTCCAGACCTGCGAAACCGCGTCCAAACGCAGAAGAGATACTGGACGCAGGAATTATCAAACCCGCGTCCAGACTTGCAGGATCCGCGTCTCCACCACCAGAAGGTCATGGAATGTCCTTGATGTCGCTTCTGAGGTGCGAAAAGAAGGGAGTTATCCACCTTAACCCTTCCATCACCACAACCACCAGAAGTTAAGGAGGGTAACTCCCTTCCTTTCACACCCCAGATTTCTAATTGCTTGGACGCAAGTGCCAGATTCATCAAAATCAGCAGCTGATGGAACAGAACGCAAGGATCAAATCCGCGTTCTGCAAACCAAGTCCGCGTCTGAACCCTTCACAATTAGAAATATTCTAAGTGAAGAATCTGAAACGCAGGACCCAATGGCGCGAGGGTCCAAACCCGCGCCTCGGTTATCAACTCAAAGACTGCGTCTGAGACCGCGCCTGAGAATCAAACACGAGTTATATTTTGTGTTAAGGATTCTTAGGGTTCTATGAGCTCCCGTTAATGGCGAAAACCCACACCCAAAAGGCATTATACCTGGGAAAGCGACATCCTGCGCAGAGGAAGCGCCCCTCTGGACCTCGGCGGCAGTCGCCCGTGAAGAAGAGGCGGTTGGCTTGGTCTTGGGTGCCATTTTTAATTCCAGAAAAGGAGATGAACAGTTCAAAAATCCAGTAATGGAGATGAACAGTTTAACAGAGGAAGAAGAGAACTCTCTTGAGCAAGTGCGTTCAGAGAAGAAAAGAGGTCTCTCTGACTGTTGCCTTTTATAGGCACAAGGATTCGCAAAGATACGCGGCGTGTGACCCGATAAAAGCTGCAGCAAATCATCTCATGACGCGTAGAGAAAATCTTTGCGAAGATCATGCGTCACGACTCCCAGCGAGTCGTCATTTGACACGTGGCGCGGTTCAGTTAATGAAACGAGAAATCCGCGCGCCAAAAGATGAAATCCTGCCGGTTCCCCAGGCCAGCTGGCGGCGCGAATCATCACACGGCACAGATTCGCACCCAAGGGACGCACCTCTTCGATGGACATGCCCCGTCAGCATCTCCATAAATGCATTCGGAAGGTCGCGTCTCTCTAAAAAGTCCGCGTCCGACCCAGCGGGCCCAGCATCGCGTCTGCCTCATAGAAGATCAGGCGCGTTTCCATTGCCAAAGGACGCACTCTACAGAAATCGCGTCTTTAAAGCAGTACCATCTCGGCTTTTTAAAAAAAAGAACCTGCGTTCGGCCTCCTGCTTCTGCAAAATCAGTTCAACAGTACACTGACGCAAGCAGACGACCAACCACTCCTGGCTTAAAGCACACCCGTGACAGACTAGAAGCAATCGGGGAGGTTTAGACTGTGCATCTAGACACTCAACATGATCAACTCTGGTGGCTTCAAAGAGTTCAAACAGTACACTCACGAAGACCAACTTCAGATAAGATCGAACCCGGAGCATCAACAGTCCAGCCATGAAGGTGAATCCAACTAGAGTCTAAAGTATTTCGAAATCCGTCCCAGTTAACTGCGGAATATCGAAAACTTTAGAGGGGGTTCTGTAGGCTGTCCAAAAGTTACTGGAGGACAAGCCATTGAAAAGCAAAGTTTTAAGCTCTAGACGCGAGGGACTATCACCGCGTCTCAGCATCAAGGCGCGTTGACTCGACACCCGCGTCTCAGCATCAAGGCGCGTTGGCTCGACACCCGCGTCTCAGCATCAAGGCGCGTTGGCTCGACACCCGCGTCTCAGCATCAAGGCGCGTCGGCTCGACACCCGCGTTTCAGCATCAAGGCGCGTCGGCTCGACACCCGCGTCTCAGCATCAAGGCGCGTTGGCTTGAAACCCGCGTCTCAGTTATAACCGCCTTGGTTAAGGGACCAATCACTGCCCACACATAAGGGAAATCAGCCCCTATCGTGGCATCTTTAGCAGACACGTGGGTTAGTTACCGCCCATGTAGCGGGGAAGTTAGCCCTCATTGTGGAGCGTTTTCAGGGGGCACGTTCACCCCTGGGACCTCTATAAATAGCCTTGTTTGCATCAACAAAAAAAAAAGGAGAGATCGGAGAGAATCAATCCAGGAATCGAGAAATCGGCAATCGGCAATCAGAAGGAGAGAAGAAGCAGATCAAATCTTCAGCAAGTTCGCTGCGTACGAGCTAGCCTTCGCCTACCTTCTCTTTTAGAGTTTTGGTAGACGGAGAGCTGTGTCACTCTTCTACCAGTCGAAGAGGAGATCCCTGAAGGACGGTCATCTGGTCAACGGAGAACAAGATTCACTCTCCATCGCCGCACGAAGAACCCAGCCTTAAACAAAGGGAGAATTCAAGATTCAATATTCTCTCTCCCTTGTAACCGGAAGGAAACAGTTCTTGTTGTAATCTTTTTCATTTGCTTCAAGGAAAAATTTACGGCAATTCACTGTCTCCCTCTTTCCCGGGTCATACAATATACTAAGATATTATACATAACCAAAATATTGACATTTTAAGAAAAAGGAAAAGAATTCTAAAATAAATTATATGATACACGACTCACGAAGAGGAGCAAAATTCTTAACTTTCATGGAACATGTGAACAAAGGAAATATAATTCCAATTTTCAAGGTTACTATATATATATATATAATTCCATCTTCAAGTAATGAAAGATAAGTAAGAATAACATGATACATTTAAAATTACCATAAAATATCTATTTAAATCAAATAATATGTGACATGAACATGAACAAAGAGGAAGCCATAAAAGCAATATTTTATATTGTAAAACTTCTATAAGAAAAAATGCTGAGTTGTTTTATAACAATTCTTTCTGAGATCAAAACACGAAAAAGATTTCACCATAAAATCAAAATGTTATCAAGAAAAAAAAATTGCCTTGGTAACGAAGGCAAAGATGGAATATCCACCAGCTTAAGATTTCCAATAGCTATCAGCTGTTGACTGAATTTTCTGCACACAAAAATAAGGATATTAAATTTAGAAATAGTAGTGTGAGGTTCAGTTCTAATCCGCGGTAGCAAGGCTATGCGGGTCGTGATCCTCAAGGAGGGACTGCGATAGAAGGTTAAGCAAGTTAATCTCTAAAATTTATCTTTTTTAGTTAATTGTCACAATGGTATTTACAAAGAAACGTGGTATTTACAATGAGTTGTGGAAAAGAATATTGGAGAGATGTGGATTTAATCTACGAAAAAGAAAAGAAAAGAAACAAAAGGAAAACTTATCTCTTTATTTGCTTGCCGTTTGAACCGTTGCGATGATTTCCCTTTTCTTGGAAGGCGTACAAGCACGGCTTATGGGATCGTCCGCCTTCTTAATCTACTCTACGAAATAAAACAACAAGCTATGAAGACTTGTTCATCGCCATGGGCCGTCAAGGTTCCTTCTTCGGCTAGGTAGTCTCAAAGCGTCAAGTTCTCATGGTTTGCAAGACATCAGAGAAGGGAAACAATATAGAAAACAAGATCAAAGAGAACAAGAACACAACATAAAATAGAAGAGATGAACAAATAAACATAACAAAAACAAACCTTTGAATGGATTCATTAACAATCGAAGAAGAGTTGGCTTACACGCTGTCACCTCAGTACAAGCATGGACTCTTCCTCCATGAAAGCTTCCTCCACTCTCAGAATTTACAAAAGATAAACAAAAAGAAAACCTAACCTAGAAGAAAAAGGAAAAACCCTAAAAATCTGAACTTTGGCCCTTTGCTGGACGCTGGACGCTCTTTACGTTGCACTGCAGGAGATATTTATAGATGCAGAAGGCTACAGAGTCCGGACGAATCTGCCCACGAAATTGGGATCAGGATCTTATCAAAGTGCCGCGGATTTGCGGCGGTTCCGCGGCACTTTTGTGGCTTCTGGCCACGCGCTTTGGCGCGTGGCCTCTCCTGGTCCGTCCATGTGGGCGCCTGCTTCTAGAATTGTAATCCTGGCCTTTTAAATCTGGATTTTCGAGGAACTTGGTAATCAAGTTACCCTTAATCCAGATTTCTTCAAATCTTCCTCCCACGAATTTTCTTCTTATCTTGCCCTTTTATTCTCATCCTGCAGGTGTTTAGGGTGGATAGAAGTCTATCCTTCCCTAATTTCTGATATTTGCAACTTTTAGCCCTTGTATTTGCATTTTGACTCTTTGTATTTGCGCTTTTTCACCTGGGCTTCAAACATGGGCTTGGATCTGGGCTTTTGGGCTCTTTAGGCTTTATTTATTGCTAAAATAACAATTCGAGGCCTGCACACAATAAATTACAAATTATTAATAAATGTGCAGAATTAAATGAATAAATATGAAAATGTGATGGTAAATATGATGATAAAAATGCACTTTTCACTACCAATCACACCCCCACACTTATCTTTTTGCTCGTCCTCGAGTAAAAACAAAGAAAAGAAAAAGTTAATCTAACCTAACTCACTTTCGTAGGAATCACGATTGCACTTAGCACGTGAACAAGCCGTTTTAAACCCTAGGTTACCCTAGAGGACGAGTGTTGTCTCGTGAGGGTTTTCAGCGGATTGCACCACAAAATCCAAAAAGGAAAATATTTGAATTATTATTGAAGAGACTAAGTAGTCTATAAGTTTTAGGATTATCATTTTTATTCATTCTTAAACCTAGTCTTTTATAAAGTCAATTGTTATTCATTTAGGTAAGGATTAAAATGAATTTCTAATATAGTCTTTTTCGTTACCAAAAATCATATGCATCTTATGAATCTAGGAATTCCTTAACTTGGACTCTCATGCCTCTTTATCATTATTATAACATCATCTAATTTTCTTTCGTGTAAGTATCAAGGCTTCTTGAGGCCCTCATACCTAACTAATTGACTATATAGATGTGTTAATATATTTATTTTTTTATTATTATTTTTTTTTGGCATGTATAACTCATCTAATTTTCTTTCGTATAAGTATCAAGGCTTCTTGAGGCCCTCATACCTAACTAATTGATTATTAGATATGTTAATACATATATTATTTTCTTAGTCTTCTTAGGCTTTCTATCCACCCATGTAACGAATTTAAGTCGATGACTCCCAAACCGGTTGGCTTTAGGGCACCAAGTGAGAAAACACCCCGCGGACTCAAATTCGAGTGAACTAGGCCCCAAAACTAAGGACTTTATTTATTTACTCACCTTTAGGCATGAATACTTATGCTTCTTGAGGCACATGTATCAGCTTAATTGGTGATTTTTTTTTTCTTTTTTTTTTTTTTTATGAGGCACAGGTCTTTGTCTAGAATCCTAGATATGCATTTGGTATGCACATTTCATTAAGGTAAAAATTAAGACTAACTAATTATTCAATTCTCCTCCTATACCTAAAATTTAAACAATTTATTTATTTTGACCAAGTTTTTAGAAATCCTAATCATGATTTTCTAATCTTAAAACTAACTTAGATTTCTTTCAAAAAATAAGTCAAAATATTTCCTTTTTTATAAACAATTTTTTTTTTTAAAATTTTTTTTTTTATTAGTAAATTTTGTTAGTGTCTACTTATGTTAGTATGTTAGTAAAGCCCCCCCCATACTTATCTCATGCATGTCCTCAATGTATGAATGAATGCATATATGCATGAAACAGAACAGGGAAGGCGGAAGTTACCTTAGGGTGGTGGTCCGGAGGTGGTCTAATTGGTCCACGAAATGCGGCCCAATCAAGATAACAGACAATTTGGTGGAACCCACCAGAAAACTTCCTTACATAACCCACTAAAATGTATATACAATTATTTTTAAAATTTCCACCCCATCAAATTTCCAAATTTCATAATAAATTTCAGAGTCAATTGTGTCAACCTCCTTGTTCTCCAAATGGAGTATGGAAAGATGGAATTATTGACTTGGACATTATAGGTAAGGGAACGAATACCGACTCAGGGAAGAAGCTCAAATCAAGTAAGGGCTCAGGAGTCGGGCTAAGTTCAGGAAGTGGGTCCAAGTCAAGAAATAGAAAATTCAAGTCACAATTTCTTCCCACAATGGAATGTGACCTAATATGGATGATATCTCTTACTTCCAATATTAAGGAATTCAGCTCATCGCCATACAATTCTTCAAATAAGGTCAACATCGTCCGTCAGAATTGTTACAATCAATTCAGAAGTAAAGAGATTGTGAGAATCTAGGTCAAGTTCAATATGATCATCTAAAATGGGTGATTCAATTCATAATGAATTGGAATAGGATCCAATGTTGACTCGGGGAAAAGTGAAATCAGGTGGAGACACTGGAGTCATTATTGGATCAGGAAATAAAATTGAATCATCAAGTGGAAGATCATGATCATATTCAAGCTCAAGTTCTAATTCAGGAAAAGGAAAAACTTGCCAAGTTATCAAGAATTGGAGTTTCGGGCAAGTTCACATGATGGTACTGAATTAGAATCTTGTTGTCCACAGCAACTTGGTCGTCGGTCTAAGTGAGTGTCAATGAAAGCAGAAACGGCCCGAAACTGTGAGAAAGTAAGGATTGAACCATCAAATCTATGTCATGCTCACGAGCTAATCTAGCTGAGTCATGGCGGGGCAAGCATCCCTTCATAGTCGATAGGTGCATCATGCTCTGATTGGTCTTGAAAATAGGAAGGGTAATCGTGATGAAGTTGTGAGTCGGTGACTCACGCATCATCATGTCTAAGATTGATGGTGATTTTTGCTTGGACTCATTCATACTCATCATTTCCAAGATAGATGGATTTCTATTCTGAATGGGTGGATCTGAGTATGAATCTGGGAAGAATGTGGACTAGATGGATATGGAGGACAATTTGGTCGAGAAATTAGACTCGGGGGACTCGAAACCCCATAAACTCGTGACAAGTTGAAATTATTATGGAAAACAGTCATAAGATGGGGGGTGTG
>JAVJIF010029345.1:0-52139 GCA_038442645.1 Agave tequilana | reverse complement strand
TTAAGTGGACCCGATTGTGTGATTTGTTTTAATCTGGTCTACTTCAATCAAGAGAAGTCGGGGTCGCCTTTATTGACAGGAGGAGCAGGGAAGAAGAATAATTGCCTGCAAATTCTGCTTGAAAATGGTAGCAGATTGTATATTGTTAGCCCAAAGGACCATCACTCTAGTTTTCATGATGATAAACTCGTGTAGTTAAACTCACTAATGATCTTGCATATATAAGTTTCCAGTTTAATTAAAATCATATACTAGCGTTTAGTTTTTTTAAAAGACTCAAAGTTAAGTTTTGAAACTAACATGGGTTGATTCAAGAGCTCAAACACAAAGGAGACCTCAAGCACTCAAGAAGGAGTCAAGTTCAAAGAATCAAGTGTTTGGATCAAGTTAAAGAAGAAGATCAAGATTAAGAAGAAGACTTGAAGTTTGAAAAAGAGTTTGCAAAATGTTTAGTTTAGTGGTTTTATTAAAGTTTAGTATAGATATTTGATAACTCAAGCTCACACAAAAGTTTTCTTTATTAGTTTGATGTGTTTAATTGAAAATGAATTTGTTTTTAAAGTTTAGTTTTTATAAAATCTAGTTTTTTTCAAAATAATTTTCAAATTAAAAAAGTTTAAATGTTTGAAATATATTTTGATTTTTAATCATACATATTGGTGTTTTAAAGTATTTATATGAATTTATTTTTGTAGAATTTATAAGAATTTATTTTAATAAAAAAAAATCAAAAAATATTTTTTAACTAGTGTATCAAGATAGTCGACAGTTTATAGACTGTTGTCGACTGCTGATACATGGATGCATAGGGCTGAGAGTATCTCAGCTGTCGACAACTCTAAATAGATATCGACAGTTGGCTTTATAGAGTCCGAATCTGTGCTCAGTCTATCGACAACAGAGGTTAGCTGTCGACAGTGGAGTCAACAGAGACCAAGTCTCTCTCAGTCTGTCACCAACCAACCTTACCCGTCGATAATCATTGTGTTGTTTTTAAAAATGTGACAGTTGAGTTATGCTTGTTGACGGGCCTGTATAGCTGTCAACAGCCAGGCAGTCAACTTGCTTGTTTTGTCTTCCAATGACTGGTTTCTCTTTTAAAACACTCCATATTCATTTCCAACGTCTATTTTGATCTTAACATACTTTTATTATTAAGATTTGTTATTTATTGATCTCTAAGCTTGTGCTTTAAATAGGAGTAATTAGAGAGTGTTTAGACATCAAGATTTTCAAGTTTTCAAAGAGCTATTATTTTCAATCTTGTATTGGAGATTTTTTAAGCTACAACTTCCAATCTTCTCTAGTTTTCTCACACAAGCTTGAGTCATCATCTCTATATCTATCCTATAGGATTCTAGTTAGTGAGAGTATTTTGTTTGTGGTTAAGGAGTTGATCACCAAGTGTTTCAATCTTTGTATTGATTGTTTGAAGATTGCGGCCTCGATCATGCGTGCGGGCTCGTGTGTTGTTCTTGCAGAACGAGTGAGGGAGCTTGTAGGTGTTGCGGCAGCGAGTGATCTTGCGGGATGGTACTTAGTGAAAATCCTTCATTGCGGTGGAGGCGAGGACAGAAAGCAAGTTGCTAAAATCTTAAAACAAATCTCTCGTGTTTGTGATTGCTATTCTACCAAGTAGCATACTTTTTATTTTACTAGAAAAAGGCCCGTGCCACGCCAACGGGTCAAATAATGCAAAAGCTTCTTGCTCATGCTTAAAAGGCATACTTATGTATAATACGAAAATGTTTTACAAAGTTTAATGTGGTTTGTATTTTTAAAATATTCCTAAAATTAATTATATATGATTTCAATGTTGAAGTAGTCAAATACTACCCGCATAGAGTTTGTAGTCAAATGCCCCCCTTTTTTTAAATATAGGCCTTAGCCCTAATGCAAACGAGATTTAAACCTCAAACCTCCCGCCACTCGCAAAGCAATTATCACTATGCTACAGTAGCACTTGCTTTGTTCAAATGCCTTAGCCGTAATTGCTTTTGTTTTACTTCTCTAGATATATTAGAAAACCAACTTTTCAACTGCTTTTTAAATCATAAAAGGCATGAAAAAGTATCTACTAAGCATAATTATTAGACCTCATATATGTACAAAGAATTAAAAGTCAAATTTCATCAAATCTTATTAAATTTGACCTCACTGTGTAACAAAACCTCAACAAGTCGGAATATCTTTTAGCAGAGATGGAAATGTTCCAACAATAAGAACTAATGTGGTAATATACATTGATGAGAATTCAACACAAGAAGAATTTTTCAATGTTCCACTCATTAGTTCAGCAATAATTCAGATCAGTATGTATCTGTAATAATAAATAAATACAACTTCCGATTCCATCTGCATCTACACTCGTCACTTCCCATCACTTGCTCACATTTCATAGAATAATTAGTAAATACATTACATGTAACATTACACAAAATTATTCCTTAAGACTTTATTTTTTTGAACTCAGAGAATGCATACTGTTCACACATACCAAATACAACTCGCATATCTAATATAGTTTTTGAGAACAAACAACAATATTATCAGTTTTATGCAACTTATTCGACTGCATGGGAAAAAAAGCACAATGAATGCCATAAATTGGTCGAAACACAGCAATTAACATCAAGTAGCCATAGCTCCTAGCTAATTACTTATTAATCTTGATCATAAAAAAAATATTGTAATACTGATTAACATAGTCGAAACACAGCAATTAACATCAAGTAGCCATAGCTCCTAGCTAATTGCTTATTAATCTTGATCATAAAAGGATATTGTAATACTGATTAACATAATAATAGAAAATAATTGAGTGTTGTTCATCTAATTGGGCATCATACAACAAGCCTGCATCATCACAAATTCAATCACAAATTAATATATTTAGCAACATGTGTGATATCGATCTGTTTTTTAGGGCAACTCTATGTCATAGAAGGACAAACCCTTTTTTAGATGCATAATCTCTAACCAATAATACCTCAGCGAATTGCAAATGATATGCTTTGAATGAACCAACTTATGATTCTTGTAAAGCTTGTTTTCTCAGGGAATAATGTGGCAAAATTTTTGAAGCAAACTAAATGATGCATTACATTTATATGATTGTAAGCAGCTATACCTTTAAAAAGATATTTGCTCAATGCAGATAAACCTTTATATGAGGATAACTGGAAATTAAGATACCATCATTGTTAAACAATCCAAAATCCTTTTCTTAAAGTGTTGGCCTCTTAAGGCTAGGGATGGCTGAAGCAGCATTGTCTTGCTGGTACCATTGATGGATATGATAGTTTCACTTGATATATGAACGTCGTTCTTGCATGTAATCTTTCATTGAACAGCTCTGATAGTAAAAATAATAAAAAATAAAAAAAATAAACAGTGTTGAGGCTATCATATTTGACAAAATCGATGAAAACTATACCAGGAAAAACAAATGGCATCGGTGAAAAAAATAAAGTTTCTTTTAATCTGACAGAAATTAAAATTATTACTGTAAAATTGTTTAGGTAACCTATCACCAGGACGTTATATCAGAACTTTGATAAATAATTAAACCATAAATACTACTCTCAATTCCTCTCAAGGCCAAGTTTCTAAGGCTAATATCCAATTGTTTGAGGAGTGCATCACAACAACACCATGCCAAAATAAATGAAGATGGAATAAGGCCTTTTAGAGGCAAAGGCTGCTACATTTAAAGGGGAGAAAAATAAGTGGTCAGCCTGTGGCAATTTGGTTCAGACTGAGGGGTCAACAGCTAAAAAGCATGAGATCGCTTCAACTTCTAAAATGTAACTTCTAAATTCTTGGTTGGAATGTGGTTCAGATTTCTCCTCTATTCAATGTTCAAAGAGGATAGTGATCAGCACACATTTGCGTTAGCGTTTCTTAACAACTTTGAATGTGTAATAATGCAATCACATTTGCCTATGTTGATCCCTCCAATCGCCCATCACCCAATTCCTCTATACCTTGGAGAGAAGTAATATGAATCAACACAACATAACAGAAATGAGAAGCACAGAAGCCGCTTAGGAATTCTATCAAACAGGTTATGTGCGTGAATGAAATCTCACCTTTTTGGAGAGGAGCACGGTCTAGCTTCCTTGCACACCCACCATTCTCCAACTGATTGACGCCATCACTGAACTGCCACCCAACCGATCACCAGACAACTCGGCACACGCGGCTCTAAACATAAAACATGCACCAGGAAGCATTCCATAAAGATGTCACCAAGCAAAATCCACCATGACAAAAACAACACAAAGGGGCAAAGAAAGAGACCACTTCCTCGTATTCTTAAAAATAAATAAATAAAATTTGTAGTTACCTGACACTCGTGATACACACATGCCCACCACTCCCAGTCAACTCTTATAGGATTTTCATCAAATGGTAGTCAGGCCCGAGCAAAGCAACCGATGAAAAGGCAACAAAATGCATGGTCAATCGGGAAAAAAATGATCGAGGTGTTTACCTCGTCGCGCGTCCCCCCACCCTCCACTCCTCTGACATCACCCTCTCCTGCCGCTTCGAGATCCTCTCGCTCGCCAGCACTTTCCTGCCAGCGCTGGTGGGAGCGCAGGGGCAGGTCATCAGGGGATATCAGCGGGGCCGCTGATATCGGCGGGGAAGGTGACGCTGATGGCGGGCACTGGGTTTTTTTTTTTTTTTTTTTTTTTTGGCCCTAGGCTTGGAAGTTGAAGACGGGCATGCAAGACAGACAAATTTTATATAAGAGTCATAGGAGAAAATCTCTCATGTCTCACTCGGTCAATTTTTTGATTAAATGAGCATGACATATTCTTTTCTTGTGATTTGAATATAACTAACAAATCACACAGCGGTATAAAACCTGAGCATTGGAGAGAGTGGAGGTGAAAGAAGAAGGAGGGTGTTGGCGTTGGGGGGAGGAAAAAGAAGAAGATGGAAGAGGTAGAAAGAGGTCAGGGGGTGAGGGAGAAGAATGGGGAGGAAGATGGAGGAGGCCGGAAGAAGGAGAGGGGGAGGGCAGAGGGGAGGGCGGCCCTTGTACAGTTGCTCTCTCTCAAGCATTTACTATCTCTGTTTGATTTTTGTGTTTTTTTAGATCGGACACGTAAATTAATGAAGTCAAGTTAAATAATAAATTATTATTAAAAGTAATAAAAATAAGATTGACAATGATAAAAAAAACTAGGATTCAAAATGAACTACTAACTTGGGTAAAAAATTTGACAAAAAATACACTACTTTTCTCGAATGGGGGAAGTAATTTATTTTGGAGAGATAACAACAACAAAGTAACTAACAATCACAGCTCAGTGACTATGAATGGGCTTACAAGGAGAGCATAGGATATTATTTTCTCGTAACCATCATCGTCCACCCAAATAATCGCGAAATAATTGATGTTTTCATAATTCTGATATGCTCATATTAATTATTCAGCACATTCTCATATTTATTTCATTGTAGCATTTTCTTGCGGGAGTCACCATTTTTTTGGCCTCTCCAACCTGGGGGCAAAAAAACAGACCTTCTCATTTCGTCGTGTGAAGGGCTCTCTTGTAAACCATGTTATCTTTTTGTAGTTCCATTTTATGTAGGGGCCATTTGTTTAGGCGTAAAAATCGTAAAAGGTCGCAATTTGTAAATGACTTACAACCCAATTACAATTACGGCGTTTGTTTGGATCATAATTCGTAAAACTTACCCAACTCAACTGTCACTCACTTGCAACTCAATTACTACTCACTTACAGCTCACTTACAGTTAATTTTGTGGTCATGCAAATTTGTATTATTTTTATGTTAATATTAATTTTTTTAATATTTACATTTTTAGTATTTATTTGTAATATTAAAATTTTTAAATCTCCAAATAGTTAATTTTGTGGTGAATTTTTCCATGCGACTTATACATTATGACAACCAAACACCGTAAAACACAATACATTTTCTCACTTATAACTTTGTATTACCAACTAAACACTGTAAAACTTACATGATGAACTCATTTACAAATATAAAAGAATTTATCAGTTATGATTTACGAATTACGGCCAACTATGGCAACCAAACAGACCTGCATTTGGATTATATAATGGAAAGTCGTCTTTTGTGTGATGACTATTTGTTTGACTTTTTTATTGTAAGTTTAATTATATATTTTTAATGAAAGAGAGTGGATGTCTTCACTTTTCACTCGGAAAAACAAAAAGAAAAAAAGTTGGGTGAACGGGAATTTGACATTCTTTGTGGATCTTATTCTCTTGTGAGCCACGTTTCAAGTGAACTCTTATCATGTCCACTTCATTATATGCTATTAAATGAAATTTGGTAGGTGTCCCTCACCTCTGATTTAAACAAACAGGCAAAAAGAACCCCCAAAAAAAAAAAAATCACATGATATGAATTTCAAACAACTTAATGAAAGGAGAGAGAGAAACAAATTGTTTTTTTAAGTATAAACGTTTGGGAACAACTTGCGTTCTATTAAAAAGTCATTAACGATATAAGAAAATTACGAAAAGGTACAGTAAAGATGAATTGCCTGACAAAAAAACCTCTCCTCTTATTAAAATTAAAAGAGTAAATTGCAGAAAGATTTTCTGTAATATTAATCATGCAGCACTACACCCAAACTAGTAGAAACATCATTTTCACTTAATGATTGGAATCAAGAATTATTTTATATTTTTAAATGTATCCTCTAATTTTTCCCTCTCTTTTGCTGCTCTTTTCCTTCTCTCTCTCTCTCTCTCTCTCTCTCTCTCTCTCTCTCTTAATTTCTCGTTACTTTTTTGTATATCTCTCCTTTCCTCTATCTTCTCTCTCGTTTGTTCCCTCCCTCCCTCTCCCCTACCGGTAGAAAACTCAATAGCAATAATCACGTCATAATGCAGTAATAGCAACTTGGAGAGGCTCTCTATGCCAGTAGAAAACTCAGTAGTAGTAACCACATCTTGTTGCAGTAGCAGCAACTTGGCGAGGCTTATGGGCTTGAATTTGGACAATGATTTGATTTTTAGAGAGAAGAAGATTTATGTTTAGAGAAAAAATAAAGATTTTTAGTTTGACTCTTCTTTTTGAAAGAGGGGAGGGAGAGAGAGAGATATTAATGTTAGGTTAAATTTATTTTGAAGGGAAGAGAGAGTTTGATTTAAAAGAATTAAGTTTAATTAAAAGAGGAGTTATAAAAAGAGAAATGAGAGAGGACTGAAAAAAAGAAGAGAAAGACGAGAAAGGAGAAAGAGGGCAGTGAGAGAGAAGAAGACGAGGAGGAAAAAATATAATCTAAGTTTAATTTAAGTGGCTGATTTTGAAGAAACATATAAGGGAAGAGTAAAAAAGGAAGAAGATGCGGAGAAAAATAAAAAAGGAAAAAGCAAAATGAGAAAAATAATAATAATAATTAAACATTGTTAAATCAAAAGTATACTTGATAATAACATAGTTCAAGAGTGTTATTACTACATGATCAATAATACAGAGCGTCTTTCTATAATTTACCGAAAAGAAAAGAATTAAGTTTACTAAGCATACACATGAAGTAGAAAAGTGAGGGATAGACATGCTGCTGCTAGATTCAGATCACTCCTCAGTGCATGCCTGACATGCTGCAGCTAGATTCAGACCACTCCTCAGTGCATGCCTGACATGCTGCAGCTAGATTCAGATCACAGCCCTAGACTCTTCAAAACTCAATTCTACAGCATCTTCATTGCCAACATCAAACCTGCAAATCTGATGCCTGCCCTCAACATCTCCGAACGTCCCCAAACGACTGAGCATTCTCTTCAGTTCTTTCTTGGCTGCAGTAATGTTGCAAGCATCCCCATCTCCATCTTGCTATCCTCATCCTTCTCTTGTTCTCTCTCTCACCAACCTAACGAACTCATCAAGCTCCATCAGCCCATCACCATCCGAGCCCGAGGACCTCGCGATGCCTTTCGCGCCCTCAACGCTCGTCTCCTCGCCAACGCTCCTCATGAGGAGCTGCAGCTCCCCGAGCCAGATTTTGTCGTCGCCATCTGCGTCGAAACGGGCGAAAACCCTTGGAATTCTGCTCGGATTGATGACGACAACACGAGTGTAGACAGTTTCTGAGTAGGAAGACATTGGTTAATTAATTGGATTCCTAATTAAGGTTAACTGATATTAAAGATGCCCATATTAAAGTAACATTTATATAAGTTATAATAATCCCATGAGGTATAAAGGAATCATGATGGGTGGTTTTATCTCAGGGGTTATTTTGTAAATGTGAGACCCTCATCTCTCCTCCTGAAAAGAAAATAACCTACGCTCATATTATTCGGTGAGTTATCCATCATATTTGCAAGGTTGTGAAAGGAAAAGGAGATAGAGAGAAGAAGGGTCTGCATTAGGGTTTCTTGCAGGATTAAAGAGAAGGATCATAGTCTTCATCCATTTACTTTCTTCAGTTCATCAATGGCTTCAGGTATGGTGATTTTAGTATTGTTTAATTATGAATGCAATCAATTCCTCTTGAGATGTTTTTGATTCTAGATCTATGGCAATTTAATCCGCATTAAAGTTTTATGTTCATTTAAAATCTTACATTTGGTATCAGAGCCTGTGTTTTTAGAATCAATACATCTTGGATTATAGATTATGAAAAATTAGGGTTTTTGATTAACAATTCATAAAAAAAATTTTTGATCTTTTAATTGTGGAATTAATAGAGGATTACATAACCCTAATATCCTGTTCATACTCCTCTAATTGTACAATTAATTGGGATCAAAATTCAGGAATTAGAAACCCTAATTTTCCCTAATTTGGATTAAATCGATTAAGCAGAAACTGCCTTAGATAACTGCTTCGTCGACTATTAGTCGACTAGCCCGAAACACTAGTCGACTAATTCCCTTTTCCAGAGAGTTTAAAAGTCTCTGTTTCGATACAGGAGTCGACTTGATATTTAGTTGATATTTTGAGTAGTCGACTAATTAGGGTATAGTCGACTAATCATTTTTCCCAAGTCGACTAATTAAGTGACCCGAAAGTTGAGAACTCTCTGTTGATTCAGGAGTCGACTTATAATTTTGTGTAGTCGACTAATATTGAGTATAGTCGACTTATAACCTTGACCTAGTCGACTAGACTTGATAATAGTTAGTCGACTTGACTTGACCTCAAGTCGACTGGACTTGACCTTAGTCGACTGGGACTTCCACTATAGTCGACTTATATTGTTCCAAGTCGACTAGTAGTTCCTAGATCAGTCGACTAATGTTGGTCTATTTTCAATCATAAATGTATATTACACATTTAAGTTATTGTGTTAATATTGATTGATGTTGGTCAAGTAATAGAATTGAAGTATTATAGTATTACTCAAATAAAAGATTAGAGAATATTATTGGTTAGTTTTGTATTCATAAGGCTTATTGATTTAGTAGTTGCCAAAGTGACCTATGTTAGTAAACCTTATGAATATACAACTACATAAAAGACTTGTCAATGTAAGTGACATTAAAGACAATAATACTCTCGATGGCGGTTCTAGTTAGGAGATTGGACTGGCCCAAAGGAAAGTCTCTTTCAAATAATTATGAACCGGATAGGGTAGTGTAATTTATGTAACTTAGTGGTGTAGAATTGGATACCCAAAGGTAACATGACTTACTATCTAAGTGACATAAATTATATTAGACCTACATAGGTGATAAAAGATCTCACCTAAAGAGTGAACACTAGATATGCTTAGGTTTCGCCCAAAGGAGAAATCAAAGTGATATCAATAGTTCATCTTAATTAAATTTAAAATTTTGTATTGATTCGAGGCATTAATATGAGCTTGTCCTATTATGTTTCAGTGAACGTCCCTACTTCCCTTCACACTCATGCCACTAGCATTCCAGCCCTGGATGGTACAAACTTTAATGAATGGTTTGAACATGTCCAATTCACACTGGGTGTACTGGACCTAGACATGGCTCTTTTGGTAGAGAAACCTGATGAAGTGACTGCTGAAAGCACTGCAGACCAGGTTAGCCATGCCAAAGCCTGGGAAAGGTCGAATAGACTCAGTCTCATGTTCATCAAGATGACCATAGCCAATAACATCAAGACTTCACTCCCACATACTACTAGTGCATCTGAACTTTTAACTGCTGTTAAAGACCGATTTAAGTCTGCAGATAAGTCATTAGTTGGCACCCTTATGGCTGAACTGACTACCATGAAATATGATGGTAGTAGAGGAGTTCAACAACACATTCTTAATATGACTGATAAGGCTGCGAAGTTAGGATCACTGGGAATGAAAGTGGATGAATCCTTCTTAGTACAGTTCATCCTCAACTCACTTCCTCCTCAGTTCGGGCCATTCAAGATCCACTATAATACTCATAAGGATAAGTGGAATCTGAATGAGCTGACTGGTATGTGTGTACAAGAGGAAGTGAGACTGAGGCAAGAAGGGCATCACTCAGTGTTGGCAGTATCTCAAGGAGCTATCCATAAGAAAGGTAAATATGGAAGAGGTAAGAGGTTTCCACCAAAGAAAGGGAATGAGCATGGGGAAAGTAGCCAGGGTCATGGAAAGACTTTCACTGTCAAATGCTACTTTTGTGACAGAAAAGGACATGTGAAGAAGGACTGCAACAAGAGGAAAGCTTGGTTCGAAAAGAAAGGTATGAATCTTTCTTTTGTATGTTATGAATCAAATCTTGCTGAAATTCCTTCTAATACTTGGTGGATTGATTCTGGAGCCACAACTCACATAACTAATTCAATGCAGGGATTCCTTACAACCCGAAACCGAAGGAAGTGAGAGATTTATCTTTATGGGGAACTGTCTCAAAGTGGAGGTCGAGGCTGTTGGTACTTACCGACTACTCTTAGAGACGGGTCATCAGATGAATCTTGAAGATACTTTTTATGTACCTTCGATTTCTAAGAACTTAATGTCATTATCCAAATTAGATGTTGTTGGATATTCTGTTTTATTCAGTTGTGGAAAACTCAGTTTAATGTATAATTCAATGTCGGTTGGACACGGAATTTTATGTGATGGTTTATATAAAATTTCATTGAATGATGAGTTTGCACAATCTCTTTTATCTCTGCATTCGAATGTTGGTATTAAACGTGGCTTAATTAATGAAAATTCCTCTATCTTGTGGCATAGACGACTGGGGCATATCTCCAGGGATAGAATTAAAAAATTAGTGAAGAATGGGATTTTGGATAACCTAGACTTCACTGATTTTGGTGTCTGTGTGGATTGCATAAAAGGACAGCAAACCAAACACACCAAGAAAGGTGCCACAAGAAGTAAAGGGCTTCTTGAAATAATTCATACAGATATTTGCGGACCACTCTCCATTCCATGTTTTACGGGAGAGAGATACTTCATTACCTTTATAGATGATCTGTCACGTTATGGTTATGTGTATCTAATTCATGAAAAGTCTCAGGCTGTTGACATCCTTGAGGTGTTCATTACAGAAGTCGAGAGACAATTAGATAAAAAAATTAAAATCATAAGATCAGATCGAGGTGGTGAGTTTTATGGTAGATATGATGAGTCAGGACAACAACCTGGCCCATTTGCCAAATTTCTAGAAAAGCATGGTATTTGTGCTCAATACACAATGCCAGGTACGCCTCAGCAGAATGGTGTTGCTGAAAGGCGAAACCGAACACTTATGGATATGGTTAGGAGCATGATGAGCTTCTCTAATGTACCTAATTCATTGTGAAATGAAGCCTTAAAGACTGCTATGTATATCTTGAACAGGGTTCCTAGTAAGGCAGTCCCAACAACTCCTTTCGAGTTGTGGACTGGTAGGAAACCTAGTTTAAGACATTTACATGTTTGGGGTTGTCCAGCAGAGGCTAGAATATATAATCCACAAGAAAAGAAATTAGACTCAAGAAAATATCTGGGTATTTCATTGGTTATCCAGAAAAGTCTAAGGGGTACAATTTTATTGTCCTAACCATAGTACAAGAATTGTTGAAACTGGTAATGTCAGATTCCTTGAGAATGGTGAAATTAGTGGGAGTGATGAACCAAGAAAGGTAGATCTTGAGGTGGTAAGGGTAAATATCCCAATACCCTTTCCTTCAAGAGAAATTGTTGTCCCTCAGCTTGATCATCAAGCTGAGATACCAGAACAATATAATGATATTGGTTCACCACTTCATGAGGATATCGCCATTGAAAATATTGTAGAACCACCACAACCGGCAGCTTTGAGAAGATCTCAAAGGGAAAGAAGATCTGCCATTTCAGATGATTATGTGGTGTATCTACAGGAATCTGATTATGATATTGGGATAAATAAAGATCCAGTTTCATTTTCACAAGCCATAGAATGCAATGATTCTAGTAAATGGGTTGATGTTATGAATGAAGAGTTGAAATCTATGGACCAAAACAAAGTCTAGGATCTCGTCGAATTTTCTAATAACTGTAAGAAAGTCGGGTGTAAATGGGTCTTTAAGACCAAGCGCGACTCCAAAGGCAATATCGAACGATATAAGGCCAGACTTGTGGCTAAAGGTTTCACTCAGAAAGAAGGCATTGACTATAGAGAAACCTTCTCTCCAGTATCAAAGAAGGACTCTCTTAGAATCATTATGGCCCTTGTAGCTCATTATGATTTAGAGTTACATCAAATGGATGTGAAAACAGCTTTTCTGAATGGAGATTTGGATGAGAAAATTTACATGGAGCAACCTGAAGGGTTCGCAAAGAAAGGACAAGAACACTTGGCTTGCAAATTAAAGAAATCCATATACGGACTTAAACAAGCTTCCAGACAATGGTATATAAAGTTTAATGATACCATTACCTCTTTCGGATTTACAGAAAACACTGTTGATCAGTGTATATATCTAAAGATCAGTGGGAGCAAGTTTATATTTTTGGTTCTGTATGTGGATGATATCTTGTTAGCCAGTAGTGATATTGGTTTGCTGTATGAAACTAAAGGCTATCTTACTAAGAACTTTCAGATGGTTGATATGGGTGAGGCAACTTATGTTATTGGCATAGAGATCTTCAGGGATAGATCTCGAGGATTGCTAGGACTGTCTCAGAAAGGTTATATCAATCGAGTCTTGGAAAGATTTCATATGGAATTGTATTCAACCAGTTGTGCACCCATTATGAGGGGTGACAAATTAAGTGGGAGCCAGTGTCCCAGAAATGACTTAGAAAAGGGTCAAATGCAAAAGTTTCATATGCATCAGCTGTTGGGAGCTTGATGTATGCACATACTTGTACCAGGCCAGATATCAGTTTTGCTGTTGGGATGTTAGGAAGATACCAGAGCAATGCAGGAATGGAGCACTGGAAATTAGCTAAGAAGGTTATGCGGTATCTTCAGGGGACGAAGGACCATATGCTCACATATAGGAGATCAGATCAGTTGGAAGTGAGAGGCTATTCGGACTCAGATTGTGCTGGTTGCCCAGATAGCAGGAAGTCTACTTCAGGCTTCATATTCATGCTAGCAGATGGGGCAATCTCGTGGAAGAGTGTAAAGCAGTCTATCACTGCTTCATCCACGATGGAGGCTGAGTTCATAGCTTGTTTTGAAGCCTCGAATCATGCATTATGGTTACGGAATTTTATCTCAGCACTTGGTTTAGTTGACTCTATTGCCAGGCCGCTGAAGATATATTGTGACAATACAGCAGCCGTTTTCTTCTCTAAGAATGGAAAGTACTCTAATGGTTTCAGACACATGGAACTTAAGTACTTGGTGGTTAGAGAAAGAGTTCAGAAACAGAAGGTGTCAATTGAAAGTATAAGTACCACTTTAATGGTTGCTGATCCAATGACAAAGGGATTGCCTCCAAGACATTTAAGGAACATGTTGTTAGAATGGGTCTTTTGAGCAATCTGTAAATGTATGTTTTGGTACTTGTATAATTGACAATATTGCGCAATAAAAGTTTGTTTCTGTATTTCCTGTTATCCAATTATGTGTTCACATATTATGTATGGATGTTTGTTAAACAGGAAATGTCTTTACAAGACAATTACAGGGGTCATTTTGGTTATGGACTCAATTAGTAAGGGTTATCAATGTTGTGGTACATAGAAGGGAGTATGACGTGGATGTTGTATAACCGCTATGACTCGCATTGGTGGTCCAAGCTAATTGCAGTATTACAGTATTTCATATTTGGGCTTATCAGTTGTTGTTTTTAAAATTCGTGATCACGTGTCAAGGTTTTTCAGTATGAAATCTAATGGAGTCAAAATGATTTAAAATGAGTCTTTTCTTTTATTTGTTTTCTAAAGTTTTAACCTAATCGGTTAATGGTCCAAGTGGGAGAATGTTAATCTCACATTAAAGATGGACCAATAACCTTGGTTAATTAATTGGATTCCTAATTAAGGTTAACTGATGTAACGCCCCGATTCCGCAGGTACGGGGACGTTATGGCGACGTACATACGCGAGGTGTAAACACGCTCACGCGTACGTTAAGCCTCAATACAGTACATAACCTCCATAAATACCTGGGGTCCAGCATAAAAGCAGTACAAGAATACCTGCAGAAAGAGGTCAGTGATCATAACAGATATGAAAAATGGAGACAAATAAGATAACGAAAATAAAATACCAAGATACCTAGGAATAGTCCCGATGCGGAAGCTCCCATGTGACTCCAAGGTACTCTCGGATACTACGGTAAGCGGATCTCCAATCTGGGCATGCAAACCCAGGGTCGTCAGAAAGCGACCTAGTGAGTGGTAAAATGAAGGAGGCAGTAATATATACAATAGTAATACAAGCACGATAATAATATATAGTACGTGAGGTTGGACTAGTGATACCATATAATAAGGATATATAAACAGTAAAAATAGAAAAACATAAAAGCAGTGTAAATAAATAACAGGTCACCTTTTAATACCATCACTACCTAGCCGGTTATCATCAGGTCATATCTATAGTCGTGTCCAGTTTATGTAATAACTAATGTTGTCTAGTGGTGACGTAATAGACATGAACATGATAGTGGTGACGTGATAGAGGTGAACATGCAGATGAGCATATGTCTGTAATATATGCAATGCAGAATATGCATAGTATGCCACTACATACAGTGTAACATATACCAGGTAATGTAACAAAGTATACATGTGCATGAGTAGTAGGGCACTAAAGAAAGTGTAACAGGAAACAGGAACAGTAGCAATGTATACATGTAACATGATAGCAGATAAATGATCAGGAACAGTCACAAGTACAACTAAACATGTAGCAGACAGGTCATGTCAAAGTCATTTCATTTATACAATAGTAGCGATCAGTACCACCTGGTATTTTAATTACTCTCTTCCAGTGTCCCATACCACTGGCGGTTCATACTGGAGCCCGCACTCCAGTCGAACCCATCCGGACATGGCCTACGGGTACCATTATCCAAACGAGAGAGTAACCAAATAACAAGTGTTCCCGACGTCACTATTGTGTATACTGTTTTATTATGTTAATTGGAAACCCATGGTCGAGGAGTTCTTATCGGGTAGGTGTATCCCGTGCATACCCGGGATCACGGCCTTTATCAAACCCCTGGCTGCTAAGACCAGAGCCCTCCGCTAAGAGGGGAACAATAATCAAGTACCATAGCTCATGGAGCAATACAATCGGTAGGTAGCACTACCATCCCCTGCAGTGGGAGAACAATATGGATCCAGTACATCACCCGATAAGATCTAATCAACCGTAAGTCTCCCCCATACCCCAGTTAACTTTATGATCTGATATGTCCTGATATATCAAGTATACAATGTAACAAGAACAAATACAGTACCTAATACGGGTAACACGATAACTGGACCTGAGCTCTGTTGATAGCATAGAACAATATAACGGGAACAATATACCCGAAAACGGGAACAATATCACAGGAACAATATAACAGGAACAATATAACGGGATCAATAGATGTGGAAGTCCACATATAGCATATCAACAGCTCTCAAGTTCAGTATCGTGAATATCCATATCAGTAACGGGAACATGTATCCAGTAACGGGATTAACAATATCAGTAACGGGTACCAAGCATATAACATGTATCTGATAACATGGAACAATAATACAGGTAATCGGCATGGTGATCCATATGACAATAATATAGAGACACTATATAAGCATAAGTCACAGGGAAACATGACATGCATGTGTAACAGTGATATGTAGACATGACATGCAGGTGTAACAGTCATATGTAAACATGACATGCAGGTGTAACAGTAATATGTAAACATAACATAATATGAAATATGGTAGTCCGTGCATTGGTCTAGCCATGTACTAATGTAACATAGTTGTGTAGCCCTCATCCGTGTAACCTATATGCGTAGCACTAACATATGTAATAATAGTAGTCCGTGTCTCGTGTAATACCATGTACTGTGACCTTATAGTGTCCGTGTCATGATGATACCAGTGCATGTACTAACGGTGTCTAGCAGTCATGTCTAGTGACAGTGTTGTCATCGAATACCATGAATCAGTATACATGTGATGATAGGTGAGCTACTACGTGAAGTAATAGTATCCAAGTTGTCAGGTATGAGATCTGTGTCCACGTTGTCTACGATGTATGTCTTGTTACTATGATCTAACTAGTTAGTCTGTATACTGAATCAGGTTTTATTATGCCTTAATTGCAGGGATTACAATAATTATCATAATTTACCGATAATCATATTTTATTCTTAATTAGGCAACCAATCAAGATATTAATCATGATAAAATATAATTTATAAAAAGAAAAACACTCACAAACTGGCTACAGGACTGTAGCTCTCGTTCCCACGATCGCAACGGATCCAGAATCGTTCCAATCGGAGTCCGGATGCTCCCGATATCGCCCGAACACCAAAACCAATAGAAAAGGTTAGATACGTAATAACATAAAATAGTCAGGGGGCTATTTGTAATTTTACAGAGGCCTAAAAGTAATTAATCAATTTACAGGGGCTTAAATGAAAATGTACCTTAACGGGTCGGGTTTGATGCAAATGGGTCGGGTTTAGGTTAAACCCAAACCCAAACCCATTGGGTTTCTTCCACCCAGCAGCAACCAGCAGCAGCAGCCTTGCGGCTGCTGCTGCCGCTCAAGTGCGCCCGCCGCCCGGCCGGCGGCCCGGCCGGCCGGCGCGGCAGTCCCGCCGGCGCTGGCGCCGGTGCCTCCCCGGCGCCGCTCCGGCGCCGGACTGCTCTCCTGAGTGAGAGGGAGAGAGTGGAAAAGAGTGGGGGCGCCCGCCCCCACTACCACCAGCGCCTGGCCGGTCAGGGCGCGGCGGCGTCGCTCGTCCAGCCTGCCGGCGGCGCTGGCCGGCGACGCCTGGCCGTGGGCGTGGGTCAGGCCCGCCCCCGGCCAGGAATAGTGAGGGGAGAGAGGGGAAAGTGAGGTAGAGAGAGAGGGAGAGAGATTAGAGAGAGAGAGGAGAGATTGGGTTTATAGGGGTGGAGAGAGAAGAGGCGGTGGAGGTCGCTGCTTCCAGAGAAAGCCAGAGAAAGACAGAAGAGAAGAGAAAAGAAAGGAAAAAGATTAAGAAAAATTAATATTTTAATATTATTTGATTGGCCCGATATTCGACTAGCTCCGAACAGTGCCCAAAAATTACAGAAAATAGAGAATAATACGCTGAGAAGTAATATGAAGACGGTTTGTCAAAACTCAATCCGGTTTGCAAATTAAAAATTCCGGAGTGTCTCGCCGATACGGGCGACACCGGTTTTACCCAGATTTCGATAAATTCAGAAAATCCCCAAAAATATCCAAACGTCGCTCACGTGATTCTAAGACACACGGTGAAAGCGGATTCTCAAAATACAACTCCATTTGTGAAAGAAAATCGGAAGGCTGGTTATCGTATCGGTCGACACCGGCAACGGAGATTTTCTAAAATAATCCAGAAAAATTCCAGAAAATTCTGAAAAATCTACAATATTAGGAAATAATTTTTAAAACTGAAATCAGGTCAATCGGAATACTACAGGGGTCAAATCAAATTTGTACGTCGTTTCGCGTACATATACGGTGATACGTACACCGGGGATCAGGGTGTTACAACTGATATTAAAGATGCCCATATTAAAGTAACATTTATATAAGTTATAATAATCCCATGAGGTATAAAGGAATCATAATGGGTGGTTTTATCTCAGGGGTTATTTGTAAATGTGAGACCCTCATCTCTCCTCCTGAAAAGAAAATAACTTACACTCATATTATTCGGTGAGTTATCCATCATATTTGCAAGGTTGTGAAAGGAAAAGGAGATAGAGAGAAGAAGGGTCTGCATTAGGGTTTCTTGCAGGATTAAAGAGAAGGATCATAGTCTTCATCCATCTACTTTCTTCAGTTCATCAATGGCTTCAGGTATGGTGATTTTAGTATTGTTTAATTATGAATGCAATCAATTCCTCTTGAGATGTTTTTGATTCTAAATCTATGGCAATTTAATCCGCATTAAAGTTTTATGTTCATTTAAAATCTTACAAAAACCCCTTGGAATTCTGCTCGGATTGATGACGACAACACGAGTGTAGACAGTTTCTGAGTAGGAAGACATTGGTAATTAAGTGAATTAATGTTAGGATTGAAGTAAAATCTTTTGCTTGAGAGATTTATATAGTAGCAAGTCTTTAGTTTGAGAATTTGAGGGAAGACTTTTTGGAGAGTCAGCTAGTTTTGAACGGAATCGATCACCAGAGGACTGAGCTCTCATTTGACTAGCTAAGATTAGAGAGGGAAAAGTCGCAAGAGACAAGGTCAGACTTAGGATCACAAGTTTTATAAGGTTAAAAAAACAATAATAATAACGGAATCGTAGATGGAGGACTTCAGAACCAAACTATTCATTCACAATCCACAGATTAATAATCTTGAGATCTAATTTGACCTACAAAATTCTCTATATTTCTTTTATTATTTTGAATATGCACTGATCCTCAAGTTGCAATCTTCTAAGCTATTTTTCATTTTTTTCCCCTAATGGATTGATCGATTGGTTACAGTCAAGAATGGCAAACAAGGTTGAAAGGAAGAAGCTTAAGAGAATTATGCACTTAGTACAATATCCACAGTAACTAGGTTTGAATACTAAAGTTGTACCCGATAGCTTATTGTGAAGGATATGGGTCCTAAAATAAAACTGAAGTCTAAATATTGTATTTAATGATCGTGACATGATAATAGGAATGAATAATTTTATAATTATTTCATTTTGTTCAATCTAAATTAAGAATTTTTTTTTTCCTGTGTGGACATAATTAATTTATATAAAATTATGTGGTTATGTTTAGATAATGTCTAATATTTCTAAGAAAATAAAAACAAAACAACATATCTAAGCAAGCAAACTTGTTAACTTTTATTTGATCGTTTGTGGAAATTATCATAGAAATTTCAGCTTTGAATAGTTCTAAACTTAAACCTCGATCAGATAAATTATTGAATTTGAATTCTAAAGTGGATCTTAGGTTTCTTAATAAGTTTGGATATGCATGTGAGTCTTATTGGATCTGATCAGAACCCGGCTTATTTTCGCCCCTAATAATAATTGGGGATACCAAAGCTGTGACTCCAAGAAGAATAATATCAAAAGTAAATAATAATAACTATTATCATTAATAATAATAAAACGGAATTTTCAAGCTTTCTTAATATCAAGATTAGTTCTCTGTTAACAGAGATCAGTGACTAATTTTACTGCCTTTTCTTCACATGAGATCAATTGTTAAACCACATAACACTGGATTAAAGATGCTTAACTTAAAAAAATGGATTAAAGATGAACAGTTTGAATAGTATTTGCTCAAGAGACATAACACCTAGAAATATCTCCAAAGAATTGGTCCTACATTTCGATCCTTTTATATGCATTCATATGCAAATACAGACTATAAACAAACAAACACAATCAAATTAATCAAAAATTGATTCAAACAAAGAATCAAATCCATAGAAACTAACAAAAAACTATCTTACAACCTCAGCTGCTCATAGCCTTAAACTCTTCGAAGCTAATTACTCGATTTATGTTCTCATCAGACCTACAGATGCCTTGTACTCCTCAAAGCTCAGTGGTAAAATTATTTTACAAGTGTCATTGTAGCACAGTGATAAAATCTTTTTGCAGTAGGCAAAAAGTGTGAGATTAAATTCTCGCTTGCACCAGAGTACGACTTATATAAAATGCAAAAATTATTTTTCTTTGTAACATAATTCAAATAAGAGTATTTGGTTATGTTTCCGCGTGTCTAATGTTTTTAAGAAAAAAGAAAACAAAACTACAAGTTTGAAGAACAAAACTTTTCAATTTCTATTTGTTTTTTAATAGGGGAATATTTTCTTTACTTTTTGAGAAACAGGAACACACACAAAGTCTCTGCGACTGCGCTAAAACTCTAAAGTTTAAGTGAGGATTGAGGTATTATATTTTAACACGGCCCCGCAGATCGAGCATCTTTTTTATGGGTGAAATCTGATTTTTTGTGCTAGCAATATTTTTAATTTTTTTATGGGTGAAAAAAGAAAACCTGATAGAATTTGAATCTGAGTTGCTCTGATACTAAATTAAAATACTTACCACCACACGAAAACTCTGAAATTCAGGTGAAAGTTGATGCATTTATATTTTAACTGTTACCAGCTGACTATCTGCCGGGTAATATAACGGTAGATATCCGAGCAGTGACTCCAAGAATCATAATAGCAAAAGCAAACAATAATTATTATTGCTATTAAATAAAAGGAAATGTCAAGCTTTCTTAGTTTCAAAACTAGTTCTTTTTGTAACAGAGATCAAAGAGACCAATTTCACTACCTTTTCTTCATATATAAGATCTGTATTAAAACCACATAACAATGGATTAAAGATGCAGATGCAGTTGCACAGTTGATTGCTCTCAAGAGATGATACACCTAGAAATATATATATATATCCAAAGAATTGGCCCTACATTTCCCTTCTACATGTACAAAACAAACACATACAATCAAATTAATCTTGAAATTAATTCAAACAACGCCTCAACCCACAAAACTCTCTCGTAACCTCAGCTCATCATAGC
This sequence comes from Agave tequilana, assembly GCA_038442645.1. Lineage (NCBI taxonomy): Eukaryota > Viridiplantae > Streptophyta > Magnoliopsida > Asparagales > Asparagaceae > Agave > Agave tequilana. The sequence continues at coordinate 31,044 of JAVJIF010029345.1, read as the reverse complement.
CTCAAACTCTTCAAAGCTAATCACCCCGTCTCCGTTCGCATCAAACCTACAGATCATCGCCTTGCACTCCTCGAAGCTCCTCGAGTTCCCCAGCGAGCTCAGCGTCCTCTTCAGGCTCTTCGCCGTGATGCACCCCTCGCCGTCCATCTCGTACATCCGAAACGCCTCCCTCAGCTCTTTCTCCTGGTTTCTATCGTCTCCTGCTCCACAGACTAATCTAACGAACTCCTCGAAGTCTAGGAGACCATCTCCGTTCAGGTCTGTGGACCGGACTACTGACTCAGCGTCCTCGGGGACGAGCTCCTCGCCGACGCTCCACATAAACAGGCGTAGCTCGGTTGGAGAGAGCTTGCCATCGCCGTTTGAGTCGAAACGGGCGAAAATTCGCCTGAGCTCGGCCGTGCTAGAGCAGTAGCAGTCCATTGCCAGTCGAGCTTGAAACGAAACCTTTGTGTTCATGAGATATATATGTAGTGCTACTGGGTATACAGTTGTTCGGACAAGAGGAATAATTAGAACTAATTATGTAATTTTAAAACGGCAAGTTTATTGTTTAGATCCATGAACTAATTAATTTTATTTAATAATTAGAAATTAGCTGGATGTCCTCTTGGGCACTGCTGGAATTAACACGGCTAGCAGCAAAATGAGACGAAAGATTAGTTTTTTAAAAAGATAAAAAAAAATAACAAAAAGGAGACAAAAATTAGGTTTTTGTTCACGAATCACAAGTGGGGTTGTTGAGTTCAGATGGGATCAATTTCAAGGGCCCAAGCCCAAAATTGCGGGTGACGTTTGGGTTCTGGTGGTGGCCAGCTAAATTTGGTACTGGTGCGTTGAGCTATGAAAGTGACTCAGGTGTACCACTGGAAATGTCAAGATGATGGTGACCAACATTCCTTGATGGATTTCTATTAATTTAATGGTGAATGTGACGTTCAAATTAGTTTAAATTACAAGAAACTAACACGAATTTTTAGATTTTTTTTATAAAAAATTATTACTGCAATAAATTTTTTAAACTATATAACTTGTTATCGTGAACTTTTCAAGAAACTATCATTCATTGGTGAGAAGAAAAATTTTTTTTTTTTATCACGTGAGTGATATATGACCATTTATGAGATTTTAATGACCAAAATACTCTCATCTCCTGCCTCTCAATTCTCATCTGTTTAAAAAATTAAATCTTACACAAACTCATAATTCGCTTCAAGAGCCTTTGAACCAACGCGTGCTAGTCATCTAGCGTTCTTTATTCTTCTCTCTTCCTCTCCCTTTGATTTTTACGGTAATTAACTCTGTTTTTTCTTTGTTTTTTGGATTTAGGTGTATTTTGGATTTAGCTTTAAATCAAACCCAAACTCAGTTAACCCAAACAAAATCAATCGTCTCCACCGCAAAAGAATAAATATCACTTCTTCTCTTCAGAGCGAAACAGAACCATAGGTTTTTTTTTAGAAAAGAAATTTTTATGTTTTTTCAAGTTTTAAATCATTTTTTTAGTGGTTAGTCGAGTGGGATAGAACTTAAGAAAGGTAGAATCGACTTTTCATCCTTCCGTTGACGGAGAGCAGTTTCATGAAAAGTTCATGATAGCAAGTTGTTATTTAGAATGTCTATGATATTTTCCTGTAAAGTTCTTAAAGTTCATGATAGTTTCTTGTAATTTAGCCTTCATAATTAGAATTATTTATCTTATTAGAGAAAATAATCAAATTATATTTTCATAGAAATTTTACAAAAATTAAAGGAAAAGAAAATATATATTTACAGAGTAGTGATAGTCTAACTCAAATTCTGCAAATCAAGAGGAAAATGTAACCTCTGCATTTGTGAGCATTCTTATGGTCATAGAGCCACAATTTGTAAACTCTGTGTTTGATTAACATTCTTGTTTGTATAGGCTTAACAAAAATAAGTTGATTTTGTCCATGAGACAACAAAATAGCCTACTCACTTTGAACCTAAGATGCAAGTGTTATTGTAATATACTGATAAAAATCTCTTTACAGTGAGCAAATAATTTGGTGTTCAAATCAGCCTTAATCAAGCTAGTAGTCCGGTCCCACAGATTTGTTGAATACAGCCTACTAATTAGCTTTATTGCACAAGTTTATGTTAATCTTCATTGTCAGGGGAGGAATCAAGTGTTGGTTGGATCGAGCTATAGCCCGCTCCACTTTTTTATATATTTCGTTAGACTAACTTCACTTTTTTATATATTACCTTAGACTCTCTTCTATTTAGATCTTTTTGATAAATTTATTCATGATTCTGTCTCTAATTAAGTGGAGAATATTATATTATTCTTTTGACAAATTTATATTGTGTACAAGTAAATGTTATAAAAGATTGCTACCCATCCTAAAATTTATTCATGATTCTGCTCCTGTTCATTGCAAACTTATCTCTAAATGATAGAGATAATTAAGTATATATTCTTGTTACAAATCTATTCTGACCTTTAAAGCAAGATTTCCCACGACAATCTGATATGTGAAATTGTGAACATATAAAGGAGATGAAGAAAAGGCACAAAATAATGCCAAATTGGATCACGGATCAATAAAATACGTGATTGCATTGTCTCGAGTCTCAATCATGCTAACCAGCAAAGTAATAAAGAAGATTAGATCAGGCTGCCTTTGTCTTCTCGCAGCGATGCCTTTTCACACAGAAGCTCATGGCATCTTTTCTTTTATTTCTTTATTATTATAAATATTATTATAATTATTTTTGACTAATTTGTTTGACGAGAGCTTGTTATATGTTGATCGTAATAGCAAGCTCACTCTGTCACTTACAATGCCTTGTGTATTTGTCTCGTGACAATGAAAATAAAATTAATACTTGGTTAGAATTTACATCTCACGGCACAGACATAACAAAATAAATAAAAATAATAATTAATAAACTAGGTGTTGATAACACAAATGAATTGTAGAAAACTGATAGTTATTTTTGTTGTCACATTTTGCAACTAATCACCAATTAGCTTCACTAAAGTCCTGAGAGAATTAATAACAACAACACAACAATAAAAACGCTCGCTGATGTGTGAGATGCGTGGACTTGAAAAGGACTGGAGGATCTCTTCGAGATCGAGAGAGTTTGTGCGCGCTAGAAAACAAATAATCACTAATTGGTGATTAGTGGGGTCCCAAGAATTCAATCAGATTGGGTAGATTTCAAATCACGGATGACTATGGGAAACATTTGTGGAAAGGACTAGCGAATGATTTGATGCCCATCAATCATCCAAGCTTTGCTTTTTCCTGATCTTCTCTTATTATAGCAGTACTTGAAAGAGAGAGTTGCATAGAACTGAGAGAGTCAAACAAAAGATAAAGATAGAGCTTCAGCTACTACTGGAGAGAGAGTTTCTGATGGGAATGGATCCGAGGCAATAGTATTGATATAATTGTGACCGGAGATGAGTAGCTATGGAGGTTTGTCGGCGGCGGCATCCAAGTGGCCGTTTCTCCTGCCTCCGCCGTCGTCGAACTCGGGCCCTCCGTTTATGAATTTTGGGTCGGTTTCATCTTCGTCGTCGTCACCGTCTCCTGTGGTTGGAAGGAGTCAGGCGCTCAAAGTTCATAGCCAGGCAGAGAAGAGGAGAAGGGAGAGGATTAATACGCATCTCTCCACTCTGAGGCGCATGGTCCCTTCTGATCCCACCACCAAGGTTAGTTTCTCTCATCATTTTTCTGTGAGAATTGAGAACTGGTTCAGGTCAGTGTTTGGGCTTGTCGATGGTTGTCAGCTGTAGCTCTGCATCTGGGCTTCTTACTGGCTTGGCCCATATTTTTTAGCCCAAAGTTTCTAAGGGCCTAACTTGCTAAATTTGGAGGCCACGCAAGAAATGGCAAATACAGAGTGTGTGGCTAAAGGACTGGAGTTTACTGTTTAGTCCGCTCACACCAATGCTACAGCTTTTACAAAAATAACAAAAATAAATATAAAAAATCCAAATCTAATTATTTATACAAGAATTTATCATCCATTAAATCACCACTCTATATAAACTTGAAAACTTTAATTTATAGTGCTTGAGAAATTCTAATGTGCGTTCAGTACACGTGCACGGACATAGAGATAAATAGAACAGAGTATGTGCAATAGAAGGCTGCTCGTAGAGTTCTCCCCTCCTTTTGAACTCCGATCTCTGCACTATATCTTCCAGTGAGTTAAAAAACTCTTCTATCAAACTTTTATTTCCTCTCTCTCTACAATTCACCACCTCGGTAAAGATTTCTCAAATATGAACCGAACTCAGCACAGTACATGTCGACTCGATAGGCTGCACCTATGTGGCTGGCTGCCTACGTACCCTGCTCAAGGGATCAAGCCATCCGTAGTTCATCCAAATGAGCTCCACCGAGCTCAAGCAACTGGAGGGATATGGAGCATCTCTTTACAGTGTATAAATTTCACTGCCGAAATCACCTTGGTAAGCATATCGGCGGGATTCTCCTTCGTGTGAACCTTTGCTAACTCAATGTCACCTTCATCAAGAATCTCTCAAACAAAGTGGAGACTGACGTCAATGTGCTTCGTCCTTACATGATACACCTAGTTTTTTGCCAAATAGATAGCACTCATGCTATCACAATTGATCTTCAACAGACCCTGATCAATCTAAAGTCATCGAGCAATCCTTGAAGCCATATTGCCTCTTCATAGCCTCCGTCATGACCATATACTCGACTTCTGTAGTAGATAATGCAACGGTAGACTATAGAATAGAGCGTCAACTCGCCGGTACTTGGAACAATATAACACATATCCCGTCGTAGACCGGCGTTTGTCGAGGTCTCCTGCATAGTCGGAATCAACATATCTGATACACTCCTGCTTACCCGTAGAATCCTTCTTGAATACTAAACCAATGTCTTTTGTATCCTTGATGTATCGTAGAAGCCACTTTACTGCCTCCCAATGACTCTTACTGGGATCATGCATGTATCTGCTAATCATCAGGACAGTTTGTGACAAATCAGGCCTTATACAAACCATTGCATGCATTAAACTACTAACTGCGCTAGCATACAGCACGCGAGTCATGTACTCACGTTCTTCAACAGTAGTACGAGATATAGTGGCTTTTAACTTGAAATGAGGAGTCAATAGTATACTTACAGATTTCATATCATCGTTGATATTGAACCTCTGAAGTACTTTCTGCAAATACCCCTTTTATGTCAAGCTAACCTTCCCACTACTTCAGTCTCGCTCAATCTCCATGCCTTGCACCTTCTTCGCTTCACCAAGATCCTTCATCTCAAACTCGAAATATAAGTCTTTCTTCAATTTATGTATTGCGGATCTGCTCTTAAAAGCGATGAGCATATCGTCTACATTCAACAGTAGATAGATGTACTCTCCACCGGGTAGCTTATTGTAATACACACATGGATCATAATAGTTACATGTGTATCTTTTTCCTCTTATGAAGCTGTCGAAATGCTTGTACCACTGCTTAGGAGACTACTTTAATCCATACAATGATTTCTTCAGCTTGCATACCATATTCTCTTTTCCTGCAGTTTTGAACCTCATTGGCTGAAACATATAGATCTCCTCTTCAAGATTGTCACGGAGAAAAGCGGTCTTCACATCGAGTTGGTCAAGTTCCAACTCATATTGTGCTACCAGCGCTAACAAAATTCGAATCGATGAGTTTTTTATAATAGGGGAGAATACCTCGTTGTAGTTAATATCTTCTCACTGTGCTAACTTTTAGCTACATATGGACTGAGTTCTCGCTCCATTTGGACCCCGATCTCTGCACTATCTCTTCCTGTGAGTTAAAAAAACTTTTCCATTAATTTTATGTCCCCTCTCTCCCTACAGATCGGTTAGAGCTCGTGCTCCTCTCGAGTCACAAGTTCAAAACACACGGCACACGACATTAATATTTCCGGCCACCGTGGCCGCTTCCGATTACGATGTGCGGATGGTTTATCAGGAAAAAAAACATGGCACTTGATAACTAGACTAGCTCATGCATGCATATATGCATCTAAACTGCAGGTGGACAAGGCCGCATTGCTCGGCAGAGTGATCGACCAAGTCAAGGACCTCAAGAGGAAGGCGGTCGACATCGGCAAAGGCTTCTCGATCCCAACAGAAGCAAACGAGGTGACTGTAGAATCAAGAGATCAGCCATCAGATGACACCACCGCAGAGAACAAGAAGAGCAAGAGCAAGGACTTCAGCATCAAAGCCTCGGTCTGCTGCGACGACCGCCCCGATCTGTTCGCGAGCCTGATGAGAGCGTTCCATGGCCTGAGGCTGAGAGCAGTCAGAGCAGACATCACATCTCTTGGTGGCAGAGTGCAGAGCGTGTTTATATTGCGCGGAAGAGAGCAAACCATGAGCCATGGAAATGTCGTGAGCTTGAGCTCTCTCAAGGAATCCATTAAGGATGCATTGTGGAGAATTGCTTCTTTTGATGTGGTGTCGATGGATGGCTCATCAAGCAAGAGGCAGAGGCTCATGCAATCTATGTAACTGTGTTTTTTGTTATATTAATTAAGCTTGTTGCTTGCCTCTCACATAATTTGTTTGGTAAAAAATATGTAGTTAATAACTTTGATGTGATTGAAGGACACATACAAATGAGAATGTTTGATTTGTATCAATTAGTGACAGTATTGATGCTTATGAGAAGGAATTTAATGAACTTTTTCTGAAATTAAGCAAATGAACTTGTCATGAGTCATCACCAAGTACACAGTGGTACTTATGACCCGTTGCCCCTTCATTCGATCTCAACGAGTTTACCATTATTTTCACTCCCGTAATTTGCGAAAGCTGGACACAGTTGAATGCCTTTCTGCGGTCAAGGACACGCTTTCTGCTGTCAGCGGCCATTACAATCATCACAGATCGTTAATGATGCTATCTAATTTGTATTAGAAAACAATAATGATCCTTTAATTTTTAAAAAACAGTATTATCTTCTAGGTAAGTCATTAGCATATTAAGTGAAGGTCAATGCTCACAATATCACCACAGTGTCTGTGCTCTGAATCTCCCCCTGAATTCTGACAGTTTTGGCATCTCACTTGAGGGCCCAGATAAAATATTTGTTGTGCCTGATCACCATAAGTTGAGTGAGCCAGAACTCTTTCAAAGTTCAGACTGTGCTTTAAATTAAAAAAAATACAATTGAGACTGATAGATTTCAGGGGTGCCAGACAGCTATCAGAGGAGATGGGTTGAGAATGTTTTGAAATATTTTTGAAACAGAATTGCAGCCTGTCTGTTTTCTGCCAGCTGAGACTGTTGAGAAATAACATTTTTTAGACTTTTGAATGGGCCTGAGGCTCTCCTGCTTTCTAGTCAGAAAGAATTAATGTAGAAAACTCATGGAAATTAATATTATGAAACAAAATAGCAAAGATAGTATTATTATTAGATTAATTCCAGTAGAATAACATAAACAATTAGGCTGCATTTGGATGTCTAACAAACTCACAAAATTATTTTGAAAAATAACTCACGATATTTTTCGGGGAACGTTTGGACATATAAGAAATATGAAAATTTTCGTAAAATTGTGATTTTAGAAATTTCAATTTAGAATAGAAATTTCAAATTTCATGATTATCTTTGTGAGACACATTGTTATTTTTTTTCCCCATTTTGACTTGATAACTTTTCAAACTAAATATGAATATATAGATTGTTTAAAATCCTATTATGTAACTTTTAAATCTATAAAACACTACTTATTTTTTTTATTAAAATATACAAATGCAGTCTTAATGTAAAATAATTATCTGAGTTCAATTACCAAAGGAACATAATAAAATTTAATTGCTCAGTATTACTTAGGCTTTTCTCAACAAACAAACAACATAGAATTGCCTCTAAATAAAAAATTTCACTAATTACCCATCTACGAATCTTATCCTAAAATCAGAATGTAATTTTGCATTAAACTATTAATTAATTAATTAATTATGTAAGATACATATTTCTATAGATTTGCTAATTTTTTCATATTTATTATTTTTCTCAGTCACATGCTGAACTTTGTCTCAGATCCTGCGAAATTACTAACACAATCTCCAAACTGAGAGCAAGCATTCAAGAAGAACTTGCATGCATTTCTATTTCTCTAATTTGTATTAAAGAATAGAGAGAGACAATAAAGGATCACAGATTTATGATCTTCAAATTTTATTTGCCTCAGTTCTTTCTCTTCGCCATCAAATCTGCATTCCCAGAACAAAAACCCTCTCTCTCTCTCTGATTTACAAATTTTCATCCACTCTCATCAACCTAATTCTGCCCGTCCACCACCGCGGGCCGAGTTCTCCGCCTTAACACCCAACGGAATCGCTCCTCCGCCGCCGCCGGCGTCTCCCTCTGCCCTGAGACTCCCGATGTAACTCCTCACCTCCTCCGCTATCATCTCCCTCATAATCCCCACCAGGCACATTTCCCTCATCTCCGCCTCGCACCTCCCCCCGTCGCCGCTGCTGCCAGTCCCCGGCGGGCTCAGCGTCAGCAAGGTCGCCGGCCCCGGGGGCGACTCCGAATCGTCGGAGGAGGTGGTGCAGCCGCCGGAGGCGGCGACGGCAGCCTGGTGGCGGCGGCGGCGGAGGTGGAGTTCCAGTGGTTCTTGATGGCGTTGTCGGTACGGCCAGGAAGGAAGCGGGCGATGGTGGCCCACTTGTTACCGTAGCGGGCGTGGGCGGCGACGATGGCGGCGTCCTCGGCGGGGGTGAAGGGCCGGTGGTGGACGTCGGGGCTGAGCTGGTTGCACCACCGGAGGCGGCACGACTTCCCCGACCGGCCGGGGATGCCGGAGCTGATGAGGGTCCAGTTGCGGGGCCCGTGAAGGTCAACAAGCCTCGTCAGCAGCGCGTCCTCCTCGGGGCTCCACGACCCCTTGGTCTTCGCCGTCTGTCGATGATCTCTCCCCCCCCTCTCTTCCTCCATTGCTTTGTTTCTCGACTGAGTTAGATGAAGACGGAGGAGGAGGAGGAGTTGCTGGGGTTTAAATAGGAGTTAAAAGGGGATTTTAGTTTGTTTGTTAGTGGTTTAGATGATTGGTGGAGTTAGAAAAAAAGAGAGACGGGGAGTTATGGATTGAAACGGGAGAACAACCGTTTTGGTTTGGTTTTGGGAGTTAGTTGGGGATTGGAGTTGGATGGCATGAACTTTTGTGTGCGGTCCTTTTTGTCTTTTAGTTTTCATCAATCCTGCCAACTGAATTGAATATAATTATTACTCACATTAATTTTTTTATGAGTGTATCATTATTCATATCATTAAAAACTATTAATCAAAACGCTACCAACTAATACATGACCCGAACAATACTTTTATCCTAAGCCGACAAAAATACACTTGAGACCTAAGATTTACGTTGCAATGGGAAGTCCAACCAACATTTCCATATATGTCATTATAAACTTGACATAAATGTAACATATAAATAGAGTTATTATTAAGTTAAAGTTGGTAAGTTATGTCCTAAAGACATATTCTTCGCTCTCAAAGCAAAGCAAGAATGCGACCCCTCGTGAATGCGGTGACGTTATCGCTATCGCCTGATAGTTCATTAGTTATCAAACGTTGAAAACTTCTCCAGTTTTGGTACAGCTCATTGACGTGGACTTTGCGATCAATGTACCAATTTAACGGCCAGGATCGCGTCGAACACCGCCACGGTGAGTGGTTCCCCGCTGCGCAATAGTCCATTCAAAAGTCGCGGTTAACGGCTGAATGGGAACCGTAACGTCCGAGTTCAGTTCGGCGGGGCCCACGTCCCAGTACGTACGTTAGTTAGCGGGTACTTATTATTATTATTATTATAACAGCGTTATCTTAACAGATCGTTGACGCTAATGGCGAGATGTTTCCGTCCAAGATTTTAACGCTAAGAATGTGATAAAGATGTTAAAACAAACTTTAACAAGCTTACAAGCAATAATCCATTCCGTAACTTACAGACATTAGTTCAAGCAATCTCTCACTGTTTAGAATATAGCTTTTCTTTCTCAATCCTTTCGATTCAATTTAAAGCAAGACAAGATTTGTGAGGCTTATCTCCATGTACTGTCCACAACCCAATCAAAATATTATAAAAAGAAGTTGTTTTTATTTCTTTTATTTAGACGATTTTCTTTTAAATCTGTTGTGTTCTCAGATGAATTGTTCTTTCTTGACATTTTTCAAACCTAATTTTGCAGACATTTCTAGCGTGTAAGACTTATAGATAAGTATTCACGCTTCGGATAATCTCCTGTTTTTATTTTATCATAATTTTACTAAATTCAATATATATTTTCTGTAAAATGCTTCTGGTCAGTGCTCTGGTTTTTTTCGGTCTCTGTTTATATCATTTTAGTGTTACTTTTATGTGCTGGTGATCTTTTTGTATGGCACTACATTGTAATTTGATAAGATAATAACTTTAAATAAAATAGGAAAAACATGGATCCGGAGAGATATTGAAAAAAAATCAAGAAATGAGACTTTAATAATTCATTTCAAAAAGTGGTACGGGTCACAGCTGAGATTTGACCTTTACAAGGACGGTCTGACCATCCTTCCAACGGACGAGGGTCCCAATCTCCGTGGGGCCCGCCATAGGTGGAGGGGTGTTTTTTTGGGTGCCGTAAACATGGTCCGCTAGCGTTTATGTACTGAACGGAATCAGTTTTGGCGGGACGTAAGGAGATGTTGAGTCCAGTCAGCGGACAGCTGCGGGGACGTTACGTTGGGCCCCCGGTCAAACAAGTGCGAGTTTCTGCGGGGCCCGGCGAGTGTAACTGCCGGATCTTGACAGCCGAGCGGGCGCTAACGGCCACAGATCTCGTCGGCGGAGGGCTTCAGATGGTGAGGCGTCGCCGTCGGTCAGATAGTGGGGCCCGCTGGCCACGCGGTTTGAGGGTGACGTCGCAATCAATTGTTCATGTTTTTGAACTTTTGCCCGATAAAATTGGTGGCGAACTTGATTATACTTTTTTTAAAATTAGTTCAGTGTTGGAGTAATTATAATTTGGGATAATTTCAGAAAAATACCCCAAACTTTTCACATACTTTCAAAATTATATCCCGTACAATTTTAATTTCACAAAAATATTTTTTGTTACTTTGATAGCCAGATGTCGTTAACGGAGAACATGCAATGATCAGAATGCCCTTAGCCTCTTTTACCTCTCGAGACCAGTCTGAAACCTCAATTTTGATGTGAAAAAGTAAAAAAAAGTTGGGAGAAGAACAAAGTGATCGATGGAGGAGAAGTAGACTGATTTTGATAAAATTAGTGTCTTATAGCAGTCATAGAAGTAATTTATTCTTGAATCTTTGCTTTCAGAGGCTAATTTGGAGGAATTGTATGCTTATATCAAGGCTAAAATTTGTATCGCTACTAATATTCATTTTAAACATGTTCTCGAGAGTAACCTCTCTCTGCATCCACAATAAACTCAGAACTAGTATAACTTCAACTAAGCATAGTCATCACAAGCTAACTCATCTTTACATCAATATATTTAACAAAAATAATACATACTACAAGTACATATCGACTAAGGCTATGAGAATGTATAACAAGAACTTTCTAAATAAAAACACATAATTATATTTGTAGTACATTTACTTATAATGAAACTTCTCCACAAAATGCCCAAAGTCTAAGCTGGACCTTCATCTCGCCGCAACTTGAAAAAATGAAATTGGAAGGGAATGAGCTTGACATCTCAGTGAGGAGAGTCAAACGAATATTAGAGATGATAAACATAATTCATATGAAGCATCATGATCCCAGTAATAAGGCAAGTTTAGAAGAATGAGAGAGAGACAAGAAGTCGATGATATTTCATAATGTAACGATCAGGACAATTGTCTCTATAATCCCCAAGGACGGTTTGACTCTGTTGTTGGTGAATTTTCTTTAACCTTTTATTCTTTTATTTACATTCTACATATATAGGGTCTATGAATTCAATAAAGTCTTTTCTCGGTAATTTATAGATTAGCATCGAGTTTATATTATATCGCTATCATGCGCATATCTCGTATATCATGCACGAGTGCGCTAACCACGATCACACCTCACAATGCAGTTTATCCATCCATATAATACAATTATCACAAATGTACTTGCATGCCACATAATCATACTACACACACATATCTCATATGCTACACACGATGGTACACCAATAACACTAACTAAATCATGCTACTTATATACTCGATCACTTATTGTTTATTTTCAAGTTTATCTTGTGTATACACAACACGTGTCACACACGCATGCAAGTTCAATACTACATAACATTCATGTACTTGCTGCTATACCCCACACCATCAAGTTCATACAATTTCAAGTGTTGTACCCATATTATCCAAGATAAATTCTAACCCTACATTATCCCCTCTCATGCACACCTACTTCCTCCACTTACTCTCTTTCTATTTTGAATTCTTGAATTTTGAATGATGGTGTTTGTGTATAAATTTGTATATATCCAGTTTCATATACAAATACATACACTTGTATATACATTATATTTATATTTATCAAGTTTCATTTCACTACAATTCTTTCTCACAAAATGCAGAAGTAAATGTCTATTATGCAAAATAATTGATTCCATCATCACCTCTAATAAAATTGTATACTCTCTTCAATCAAGAATTAAAATATTAAATTTATATCTTAATAACCGGGGTGTTACATGTTCACTGTGTTTATATTCTTTGATTATTATCTAATCCCTACAAATGATTGTTGTCAATATAGGAATGTCAAGGAAACTGGTTCTTCACTATGGGGGTTTTCTTTGTCAAGAGGAAGAAGGTGTATACAGTATACACAGATGGAAAAGTTGAACCACTTTATCTTAACAATGACGAGAAAATTGATTTGGATGAATTGAAAAAACAATAATTAAGGATTTAGGCTATGTTGAAAAATTCCCTGGAGATTCTGTGCTTCATTTCAAGATATAGAATAAGAGATTTGGTGAATCTTTTATGGTGAGTTGTGAGTAGGAGCTTCTAAGTGCTAAGGAGGTCAAGCCTGTTAATGTTGATGATTTAGAGGCAGATGATGAAAAGGACGATGAAGGGGATGAAGAGGATAGCGATAGTGGTGATGACTTCAGGGTTGAGGTAAATTCAAGTTTGGGAAAAGAAGTAGAAGAAGACAAAGCCTGTGACGTTGAAAATAGTACTGAGAAAGATAGTACTGAACTCGATAATGAAGTGGCAGATTGCCTACATGTATGGGGTGGTCCTGAGTGTGATCTTAAAAATGACTGGTTTCAGACTCTGACGAATCAGATGAACTGAGGAGTTTGCAAGGGTCAGATATGAGAGAAGGAGTAAAGATCTCCCAAAACAGTTAGATAATAAGGGACAGAGCAGTGATAAATTTAGAGCTGGGACAGGAGTTTTCTAACCCAAAATTCAAGGATTACATTAGGACAGAACCTATTCTAAGAGGATATGATTAGAATGGAAGAAGAACGAGGACAACAAATTAGAGTTACCTGTGCTGATGAAAAATATGGATGAAAATACTTTGGGTTTTGAGATAGAGAAATAACTAAATGGGTGATAAAGTATCTCCACAATATTCATTCCTGTCAAATTGTAAGAGAAAATAGACAAGTAACAACTGAGTAACATGCTAATTATTATGTGGAGGAGTTCAGAGATCAACCCAATTGACCCAAAGAAGTTATGAGGAGCACTTTCAAAAGAGATTTGGGGTTAGAATTCAAAGATATAAAAATATATGAGAGTACGGGGTATATTTTTAAATGGATGTGAAAAGTATAAAGTATTTTTGTGAATTTATCCCTTATAATTTTATAATCCTTGTCTTGTTTTCGAATTTAGACCAGAAAATGTTGTGTTTGAAACCACAGAGTTGAAAATAAATATTTTATTTTCACTTTGAACAGTTGGAACTGTTTCATGTCATTGTAACAGTTCACCACGAATCCATAATGAGCATTTTTATTTGCATGTTGCAAAGAATCAAACAATAAAGTTGAGGTCAAGTTGAATTCTTGAGGATGAGTTTCCTACTGATTTACTTCAACAAGTTGAGACAGTTACAAGAGCTGGAACTGTTTTTTTTAACTAGATTTACATAAACATTTATATTAGATGTTGTAATTGTTTTACCTACAATAAAAAAAGAAAAAAATTATTGTTGAAACAATGGCCACTTGAATATCACATCATTTACTATGACTTAAGTATTTCTAGTCTCTATGACATTCATGTGATCATTTTATTATTGATGGACAAACGCACATTAGTTTTTTGAAAATTTCAGGAAACGCTTATTATATTTTTTAGAAGTATAAGATAAATTTCAAAAAAAAAAGAGGAAAGTTCAGAATAGTTTTATATAATTTAATCCTTACTTAAAATACATATTGACCGAATTAAACCCACACCAAATTATTATATAGTTTGGAACAGCGCAGCTGGTGAGCAAGAAATAATTCTTAGAGGGGCGAGTATAAAACTAAAAGAAATATTGAAAATTACACACAAAATTATAAAAGATTTCAACAAATTTAGTGACAAAAGATAGCGTGGAAAAAATCATACAAGAAAAATTATAAACTTTAATACTTCAGAAAACTAAAAATAATAAAAAAGTTACCTCATTTAAGTGCAATGTGACAAAACACTCAATTTTATTAAAAAAATAAAATTGGAATGCCGAGAATGATACGATTACATATTCTAAAAATTTTATTTTGATTTAAATATTTGGGAAAGAATAAAATATATAGAATCCCTAGAAATTAGAATGCCGAGAATGAGACGATTACATATTTTTAGATATGAGATAGAAAGATCCTGAGAGGAAAAAAAAAATTTATTGTTTCTTTTTCCTTTATTTACTTGTCTTTTATCTTTCTTGGTTAGTGGAGATGTGTTCTTATATTTTGTAGTTCACTTTGTTTCATTATTTTTCTTTATTTGTTCCTTCTCTGATTGGAAAACTGAAGAAGATAAGGAAATGATACGATTAAATCTAATTTGACATTTCTTTTGTAATTACTTAACTACTTTATTAGCTATATTTCATGATAATTAAGAAAGAAGTTTAAATTTCATGTTTGAAATTGATATCATTCCTAAAATTATGGCACAATTCAAGGGAATACGTTGTGATGTGGGGGCGGATTTAGAACTATGAGAAATAAGGGGGGCGTTTTTAATTACCGAATTAAATTAATTTATTTTATAATCTTCTAAATCAATTCTAAATTTTTCAAAAATTTCGACAATGTCACCTATATAATTAGGAGTCTGTCCTGTTACAACAATAATTTCAACTTGACATCGTCTACTTATAATTTTAAATTTATTATAAACTTTAAACTCAACATCAATCAAATAAACATATACACAAGAGTATACGTCTCGGTATTTATTTCACATGACTATCTCAAGTTCTAACTGAATTATATTATATATATATATATATATATATATATATATATATATATAATATATATATAATATATATATATATAAACACGTTAGCCCAAAGGCCCTTCACCTTACTTTTGAAGATGACTAACTTATGAAGTTAAGTTACTAATGATCTTGTGTTTATTAAGTTTCAGATATTGATCATGACCTTAGTAGGTGTTTAGCTTCAATGAAAGATTTGAAGTCAAGTTTTAAAGCAAACACGTGTTGATTAAAGAGCTCGCATTTCAAAATTGCATCAACTACTCAAAAAGGAGTCAAGCTCTATGGATCGTGTCGTATTGGAGATAAAGGTCGACGAGAAGACTTCGGTTTAAGTTTTTTTTTTGTTTAGATCTTGTGTAAGGATAGTTTAGTTTTGAGTTGCTCCAGTATATACAAACACACAAGTTTTTATATTTTGGTTTCGGTATAACCGTTTATGTTTCAAAAGTTTATCAAAACTCAGTTTCGGATTTAATGTCAAAAACATAGATATCATTTATATGTGTATTGGATTCTTTCTATACACATTATACTTCAAATGTGTTTTATATCTTATTTTTTTATTTATATAAGTTTTGGAGAAAACGAATTTCCATTTCAAAATCTAAGTTTTTGAAACATACAGTTTTCGATTTAAGCTTTAATTTCTATACCTCAAAATAGTTCAAATTGTTTGGAATATGTGTTGATTTTTGTCAAATATATTTGTACTTCAAAATATTTACATGAACTTATTTTTGTAGATTTTATGAGATTTTATGGGAGTTTATAGGTATTTAAAAGTCCAAATTTTCTAACCTATAATTCAAGTTCTGGGCTGCTGGCGGTCGACCGAACCAGGGCTCGGTCGATTGACCGGTCGACTGATGTGCATAAGGACATGCACAAAGCCTTAGCCTAAGGGCCGGTCGACCGCACGGTCAACCATCTGGATCAACCCAACTCTCGGGCTAGACCAAGCGATCGACTGATAGGCTGCTTGCCTAGGGGCGGTCGACTGGCCGTTCGACCGACGGCCTCAAACAGTCAAAAATTCGACTGTTGGCCAGTTGATCGGGCGGTCGACTGACAGGCCTATCTGGGCCTGTTTTGACCCTAACGGCTATATTTCCAAACCCCTATAAATATCGGTTTTGAGGCCAGTTTTCTACAAGATTTTCAAGAGCAATTTTCTCACCTTTTCAAGTGTTTTTAATAAAGTTTTCATAAGAAGTTTTTGTGCTAAAACCCTTATCTTTTTTTTGTTTCAAAGTTTTTGGAAAATTAAAGAAAAACAAGCTTTGAGAATTTTAGTTTTGTTCCTCAATTTCATATCTATCAAGAAATTTTTTCAAGTGTTTTCTTTGTTGTTTCTTTTTTAAAACTTTGTTTCCTCATATACTTGAGCTTTTCATTGCAAATCTTTCCTTTAGGGTCTTGTATTTGTGAGAAAATTTGTTTGTGATCTCTTAGATCACCAAGAGTTGTTTGTGATCCTTGTGATCACCAAGTTGTGTTTTTTTCTTTACTTTATGCCTGTCTTTGTGCCTTCCCTCATGTGTAGAGGTGTGAGAGAGAGTTAGAGCTGTGTACTCCCGATCTGTATTTGTAATTTCTCGTTGGAGGTCCCTTTGTGGAAGGTCCTGTGTGAACATAGTGAAAATACTTCTGTGTGAAGGCGGGGACGTAGAGCAATGACTCAAACTTCGAAACATATCTTGGTGTTTGCATTTTGATCTTCTATCTCTCAACTCTCATATCTCTTTATATCTTGCATTGTTATTGTAACGGTCCCAGGTTTAATTACCTCAAAATTTCATGATCAACCTTATTGATACATAATCAGGATATACTAAAGAAATTTCGGCAGCATCTCCTCTGAAATATAGACTCCATCTCAATACAATAATTAGATTTCGGCTAACATCAGCCTACTTATAGATCTCATTTTCATCATATAGTTCATCCCAAGGTTCATCAAATAAACATATACAGAAGAGTGCTTCCGTGATATACTATTCTAACTCATAGTGACTAATAACATCAGAGTTTACAAAAGGATTCACATTCTACAATAAGTACATACGTTATCTTAGGAGAACATCCTTGCAGCTCTAGGTCAGACCTTCGCCTTGGCGTGACCTGAAAATATCAATCTGTGGTGGGGTGAGCTCAACAGCTCAGTGTGTGAAGTCATTCAAAATAGAGTTTGTATTATACTACTATTGTACTTCAAGTATTATGCAGTTGAGCAATATCAAAAGAAACCAGTTTCGATACTTTCTACTTATGGTTGATACTGCAGCTTATGAATCATAAACTCTTTCTATTATCTGATACTACCTCTATGTATTCTTCTGTGTACACGTGACCAATATTTCATTAACATACAATCTCAATGATTTTGCAATACTTGACTGTTGGCCCAAGACCTTCCACCCTAGTTTTGATGATGATTAACTCATGTAGTTATGTTTACTAATAATCTTGTGTTGTTTAAGTTTCAGATCATTAACCAAGATATTAGTTGGTGATTAGCTTCAACAAGGAGTTTAGAAGCTTTTCATGGTGATTCTGGTGCTCAAGCTTCAAGTTCTTTCCTTTGCACTCGGTGGATCACGAGTTTGGGAGCAAGTCTACTTGAAAATAGAAGATCGTCAAGAAGACTTAGGTATCCTAGTTTAGATAGTGTGTTTAGATCCATTTTGTAAAGCTTAGTATAGTTGATATGCTCAAGTGCACAAACACACACGTTTTATGTTTGGTTTTTGGTTTTCATGAATAGTAGATCAAAACAAGTTTACTTTATTTCTATGTATATTAGATATGTTCTAAATATACATACATGCTTTAAACTTGCTAGACAAACTTATTTTGACTATCCTATTCATGTTTTGAAAAAATCAAGTTTGATAAAAATACAAGTTTTGGTTTTTGGTAAAAAATGATAAGACACAAAAATGGTTTTCATATGCTTGATATTTGAGTAGAAATGTTTATCACATGTTTATATATCAATGCATTATGGTAAAAACATTTTTGGGATTTTTACAAGTTATTAAAAGATTTTTTCAAAATATGTTTTTTACCCAGTTTCTGACCCAGGTTTGTACTGATAGGGCCGGACGGTCGACCGTACCATGGGCCGGTCGACCCATGCGGTCGACCGACGTGCACAGACTTGTGCACGTCTGGCAGACACAAACTCGGTCGACCGTACGGGTCGACCGGGTCTGAGAGCTCTGCTCTCTGTTTGTTTGGGTCGACCGTGCTGGTCGACCGTGGTGCCCCAACGGTCACATTTTTGACCGTTGGCGGTCGGCCGGGCCGGCCGACCGCTAGCCTGTCAGGCTGCCACATCAGCCTAACGGCTAGTTTCTGGTTTGGCCTATATAAACCCTATCTCTTTGGGTTTTTGGTTAAGGTTTTTACAAGAGAAAAATTCCCAGTTTTCCTGAATTTAAAACAAGTTTTAAAAAGAGTTTTTGGGTTTTAAACTTCCAATCTTATTTGTTTTAGGTTTTTTGGAAAATCAAAGAAAATAGTATTTTGGGAGATTTATTTTGGCTTTCATTTTCTATCTTTTGCAAGAGTTTTCCCAAGTATTTTTCTTTGTGTTTTTGTTTTCCAAACACCTAGTTTTTCACACTTGAGCTATATCTTCTATCCTATTCTATTAGGATCATTATTTGTGGAAAAGAGAGATTGGTTTGTGGTTGAAAGAAACCACTTGTTGAACACCCTTGCTTTTGTTGTATCCCTCTTCGGTAGAGGTTGATCGGGTGATTGGTTTGCTCCCTCTAGTGAGAGGTGGAGTTTGGTTTGTAACCCTCTTCGGTAGAGGTGTTGGTTGTTGTATTGGCTACGGGCCTACCCCTCGGTTGTGAGGTGGTTGTTTGAGAGAGGAGTTTGGTACTCCTAGAGTTGTAACAAATCCTCTTCGGTAGAGGTTCCCTCGGTGGGAGATAGTGGATTGGAAATCCTACACGGTGGTGTAGGCGGGGATGTAGAGCAAGGTGCTCGAACCTCAAAACATATCATTGTGTTTGCGTTTGATCCACTTGTCTCTAAACTCTCTCTTTATTTTGTGCAAAGCATTATTCATATTGTCATATTATTCATATTGCTTGTGTTGCCTTGCATATATTCATATTGCCTATTCATATTATATGCTTAGTTGTCTGTGTGTGCCTCACTTGTACTTAATCAATAAGAGCTTCACATAGCACCTCAACCCATTCAAGGGGAATCAAGAGGAGTTAGTCCAGAGCCTTCACAGGGAATTCGGCTACACTTGTTGATTGTACTAAGTGTAATTGCAAGATTTGTTTAAGCTTCCGCATTTAGAGCATTTAGTTCACTAGATTAGCACTTACACCTATTCACCCCCCTTCTAGGTGTTTTTCATTGACCTACTCGTTAGTTTCTTATAATCACCTTTCCGGTTTTCAGTTTATAACATGTTCGTATTTCATATATATAGTCATGGTCACAATACAACTCTTAGAGAGTCTAATCTTACTCACTAGATTAGTTACAGTTCAATATTACACCTACCCCAATATACATATGACATCACACACTACTCATGATAGTATCCCATTATATTTGTGTTCATACATGAAGAAATACGGGACACTCACATCCATATACTGGATGTCACAAAATCTATTCGCCCGATGACATAGACAACTATATGCATACACTAGGTGTCATACATATTAACATTCTTAATTCGGATATCATAAACAATCATATCCATAAACCGGATATCATAATCAATCATATGCATATACTAGGTACCATACCTATTAACATCCATAATTCGGATATCATAAACAATCATATCCATAAACCGGATATCATAAACAATAATTCAAGCATACTTCAATAAAATAATATCAATACTACCCTTCGATCACCTCCGGTTCAACCCGGTCCCTTCCTCCAATACGTTATACCATGTATTATTCTCCCATTCGATCACCTCCGGCTCAACCCGGTCCCTTCCTCGATACGTTATACCACGTATTATTTCCTCTTCGATCACCTCCGGTTCAACCCGGTCCCTTCCTCCAACACACAATAATCATATCCTTCATGTAATAACCACATGCAAGGATTAGTAAGACAATGTCAACATAAAGGATTCACATGATTCCTACTTTACATGATGCAATTATTAAGAAAGACATTAACGTGTATAAGTAACCACTTATTAAACTAACAAATGCAAGACTTTTTAAGATAACCAACATGTTATTCATTCCAATATATGTGTAGCCAAATATATGCATGAAGTCAAGTATGATGTTCATTCATAAACTATTTCTTTTTAAGAGGCATGTGTTAGACTACTATGCATACACATAACGTGTCGATCATGCACCCATGTAAGCATTCAACTTAATGGTCCCCAATATTTTACCGGTCAAGTTCTGACTCGTAGTACTAGTATTCACTTTTCCTAATCATAATACTTATTCACTTGTTATCATTTAATTAACATTCGGAATTTGTCATCATTTACCTCTTTTATCCTCAGGCAAACTGCCTATTGGCTACAACTTCATTAAATTTAGAATCTTCTCATTACTTCTAATACAATGATAGTTACACGACAATTTCAATATTAATGAATTATTACACTTTTGATATCACAATTATCCTTTATTTCAAGTAAGGACTGGTTTTAATACTTTTATTTGGTACAGCCCAAATTTACTCCAGGTTCCACCATACTGGTGTTAACGCTACTGACTTCTTTCTATACAGCATGTTTTGTTATTGCTTATTTCTATCTTCTAGTTCCAAATCACACAGTCATTTACTAGCTAAATCATCATCTGCGTTCGCATATGAATCAAACACACACATATGTACATGCGTACACATACACATATCACTTACCCATACTGGATTACTAATCTCATTGACACGACGCTCAATCTTTCGTCTGTATTACTAACTTTCAATTATTAAGATAATTATCTAACTCTTACCGGTTAGACATAATCAGTGTCACTATAAAGATGTGACTTCCAAGCCTAATAGAGGATTCCAATGTTCTGCTAAATCAATTGCAAGGATACCCGAAAGTCTCCGGTATATAGAGTAGGCATACCAAAATACTAGTTCAATGCTATCGGTATTTGTTTCGTTGATATCGAATTATCCATCATAATCGATATACTTAATATTAAGTTGTCAGATTTACTCAATACTGACTCTAACAGGTTTTCACCAGTTTAATTACTCGCTAAAAGTACAATATCCACTTATGTGTTTTGGTTCAAAGGTTTTATTCTTCCACCTCTCATTGGGTTCGATAAATCTTAGTTATTTATCTATCAAATTGCTTTCAGTTGCTACCGATTAACAACTTAATCGATATATAATCATGTAGGCCATCAACTGACCCTTGCTGCCTCAAGTGTGCTAGTTGATACACAAAATTCCGTTATGAGCATATAATATATCATGAAACACAACAATTACGAAAACAGTATTCGTAAGATCGGTACTCAACATACTATATAATTTTGAGTATCCCGTATACTTAGCTTAACAATAAGCTTTTGATATTCAATTTACTTATCAAGCATGTCCGGTAGAGTTAGGAATTCAGTTGCTCTAATTCAGTTCATTATCAATTACTTGATCAGTTCCATCATCATTAGTTCACGTTTACAGTTTCTAATTAACCGAAATGTCCCATTCCCATCCGAGTTATCAATATTAACAAAACCTTTAATAATTAATCAATACACTATTTCTATTATACTGCATCAATTCATATATCCCAATTGACAGAGTTTTCTATATCACGGTTACATCGAGTTACTCGAAGATAATTTCCAATTTCATTTGCTTAGTTCAATCCTAATATCAACTTAGGATTCTGCTTATACCAGTATCAACATAACCGATTCTATAATTATTCAATCATGGTTGATGGGTCTCAAGTGATCTTTTATCTTAACTGATTTCTAATTATCTCTTATTAATAAATAAACAGTCATGATCTGTAATCGATTTCCCATTGTCACTGTTTAGTCTACTCACTGGGTACACCGTGTTAACCAACCACCATCTGATTATTATTATCCATAACTATTACTTTCATACGTATTGGACATCACTTGCGTATAATATTAATCTTCACTTAACTATCATTATTATTATTTTAATAGTCAATACACATGCAATCACGGTGTTTAATAAAATCGGAGGAATACTTTACCCACTTAATGATTTTCAGGTTAAGTCACTTCAATATTCATCACAGACGGATAGATGACATCAGCTGAAGATTTACACTTAACAATTTCTATCAAAGCCCAGTGTTTAGTCATTCGGTTCTAAATTCTAATAAAGACTCGCAACATATACATCATGCTCAGAATTCCACAAACACATAACTTATGTGGCATACGCCTATGCGCAACCATTTTAATACACTTACAGACTCTTAATGGTCATGTTATACGAACTTTAAATAACAATTCTCAATTTGGTATCATACCCGTATTAGGTTCTCACACACATATACATAACATATCCGTGATTCATTATTCGGATACTCTACTTGGATTTCGGTTCCATAACACCATTCAATTTTACAATAATTGTCACAATCATCTTTTTAATGACGTAATCTCTTAGTTCCACTGAATCCATATTATCAATAATTTCCCACAACAATTATTTCTAAATGGGAAAAAATAAGATTTAAGTTAGGACTTTCACTCACCAGGTATACCGATAAATTTTGAACACCCTACCGTATACTAATATATTAGATGTGTAGCTCTCGTTTCCACGATCACAACGGCTCAAGAATCATCCGAATCCGACTTCGGATGGCCAAGATATCGTTCGAAAACCAAAACCAATATAAAAGGTTAGATACGTAATAACTGAAAATATTCAGGGGGCTGTTTGTAATTTTTCTGGGGCCCCAAGTAATTATTAATCTTACAGGGGTTAAAAATGAAATTTACCTTATTTAATGAATGGGTTGGGTATATATAACAGGTCGGGTTTGGGTTAAACCCGAACCCGTTATGGGTTTCACCCATACACAGCAGACGCAGCAGCAGCCGCTGCTGCTGCTGCGGTTCCTCGCGCGCCCATCGCCGCGCCCGCGCCGCCCCTCGCCGACCGGCGTCGCCGCCGGCGGGGGTTCCAACGAGAGAGTGAGAGAGTGTGAGATCGAGAGAGAGAGAGAGAGAATGAAAGAGGTTGGGGGCTGCTGTTCCCCCCCACTGCCGGCCCAGTGCCGGCCGGCCTACGGCGCCGCCGGCGCCCGGCCGCTGGCGTCTGGCCGCCGGTCAGAGAGAGAGGAGAGAGGGAGAGAGGAGAGAGGGAGAGAGAGAAAGGAAAATGAAGAGAGAGAGAGAGTTTTCATTTCTCTCTCCCCCACCTACTCCCCATACTTCCCATACATCTCATACATTCCACACCTCCCATACTTCTTATTTTATTTTATTTTTATTTTCTTTTCTTCTTCATTTTTCCCACTTGTTTAATACATTCATAAATAGGTATGAATACCAATACCCTGTATTAATACGAGTATTTCATGCAGATCCATTCCGATATTTTCTATAATGAATCACTGAAATTCATTTAACACAAAATTCACAATTTGATTGTCATAAGAATTCTAGAAAAATATTATTAATCCAATAATATTACTTTAACCCAGAGCTTAATATTCCGGGTGTTACAGTTAGTCTTGCTCATATATATACATACTAAATATTGTTTGTGTGCTCACACTTGTGTTCAATCAAGAGAGCTATTGAAGCTCCTCAACTCATAATTTAGAGGAATCGTAAGGAGTAGTTCGAGAGCACTTCACGGAAATTCGGACTCACTCTTGGTTATACTTTGTGCGTTTGCAATTTAGTTTTTTTTCTCTGCATTATTTGTCTTAAATTGGCACAACATCATTCACCTTCCTCTAGGTGTACTTTCAATATACACACATACACGTATGTGTAGACACACATACACACATAAACAGACTTGTGTCCTTCCAAAAAGATTTGAGCCCGAATTCTTCCAACTCAAATATAGCCATCTGACATTCGAATACAAGATCCACCGTTGAAGTTGGCCTATATTATTTTAAGTATTGAAAGTAGTGAGTTGGTTAGATTTTTGTTTTTAGATATACAAATTCTCGATCCGGCAATTTGATTATAATCTAAACATTGAAAAACCCCTACAAACCAATTTTGTTAGATTTCAAATGTTCTACCCCGTTAAACGAACTAACTCACTATTTAGGCCATCCGTTTTTCGCCTACTTGATGCATGGGTAAAAAATATTCAAAACACTTTTTTGTTTATAAATACTTGAAATAATATAAATCAACTTCAACGAAGTGGATCTTGTATTCGAATGTCGGATATTAGTATTTGAGTGGGAAGAATTTGGTCTCAAATCCTTTTAGAAGAACACAAGTCTACATATCTATATCTATACACACACACACATAATATATATATATATATAATATATATATATTATATATTATATATATATATATATATATATATATATATATATATATATATATATATATATATGAACACACATTTACAACCTCAACTATTAATTCCACATTAAGTAACTGTACGATATACTTATGAATATATACATACAATCATTCAAAATAATCAAGCAACTTTGTAGACCCATATGAGTGATACTCCGAATTCATCCAGTGTGATGCCTTTACCTTCAACTGGTTCCTACTTAGTGTTGGACACGGAAAAAGAAGGAGGTGTAAAATTTCCTTGAATCAGATGAAAATTACAACAGACTAATCTTCCGGTTACAAGGGAGGGAGGATGTTGAAGCTTGAATCCCCCCTTTGTTTAGTGCTGGGTTCTTCGTGTGGCGGTGGAGAGTGAATCTTGTTCTCCGTTGACCAGATGACCGTCTGGACCGTCAGGGATCTTCTCCTTGGCAGGTAGAAGGAGTAACTCAGCCCCGTCTACCAAAACTCTAAAAGAGAAGGTAGGCGAAGAGCAACTTGTACGCAGCAAGTTAGCTTGAAGAGTCGAGCTCTCTCTCTCTCTGTATGTGTCGCGCCTGTTGATATCTCTCGGTCTCTTTATGTCTATTGATGCCCTTCGATTTCTTCTGATGCCCTTCGATTTCTTCTGATGCCCTTCCCCCTCCATAGCAACTGGGCTATTTATATAGGCTGTAGGGGGTGAACGTGTCCCCTAAAATACTCCACGATGAGAGCCAACTTCCCGCTACATGGGCGGTGAATGGCGCCATAATCGGGGTGATTGTAACCGAGACGCGGGTCTGGACCCTAGCGCTTGAGGTTGAGACGCGGGTTTGGACCCTCGCGTCTTGAGGTTGAGACGCGGGTTTGGACCCTCGCGTCTTGAGGTTGAGACGCGGGTTTTGAGCCTACGCGCCTTGGTTCTGAGACGCGGGTTCGGACCCTCGCGTCTTGAGGCTGAGATGCGGGTGTCGGGCCCACGTGCCTTAATGCTGAGACGCGGGTTTTGGACTTTCGCGTCTTGATTGTCATATTTAGCCTTGCGTCTGGATCTTGGATCTCTGCGTTTTGGTGGCTTGTCTTGGTGATTTTTAGACAGCCTACAGAACCCCCTCCAAAATTTTCGATATTCCGCAGTAACTGGGACGGATTTCGAAATACTTTTGGATTCTAGCTGCATTTGCCTTCATGACTAGACTGTTAATGCTCCGGTTTGATCTATTCTGGAGTTGTCTTCGTGAGTGTACTGTTGAACTCTTTGAAGCCACCGGAGTTGATCATGTTGAGTGTCTAGATACACAGTCTAAACCTCCCCGTTTGCTTTTAAGTCTTTCATGGTGCGCTTTAAGCCAGGAGTGGTTGGTCTTCTGCTTGTACCAGTATACTGTTGAACTGATTCGCAGAAGCAGGGACTGAACGCGGGTTCCTTTTTGAAAAGCAGAGATGAGACTGCTTTAAAGACGCGACTTCTTAGCGAGACGCGACCTTTTGGCAATGGAAACGCGACTGATCTTCATAAGGCAGACGCGATGTTCAGCTGAAGACGCGAACTTCGGAGAGACACATCTTTTGAATATACGCGATTGTCTGGGCGCATTTATGGCGATGCTGACGGGGCATATCCATCGAAGAGACATGGCCGTCGGGTGCGAGTCCGTGCCACGTCATGATTGCGCTGCCAGTTGGCCTGGGGAACCGACTGGATTTCACCTTTTGGCGCGCGGATTTCCTGGCTCATTAAATGATCCGTGCCACGTGTCGAGCGACGATTCGCTGCAGAGTCATGGCGCATGATCTTCTCTGTGCGTTAAAGTGATTTTGTTCCACGCGTCGAACAGAGATTCGCCGCAGAATTCATCGGGCCATACGCTGCGTATCTTTGCGAATCCTTGTGCCTATAAAAGGCCACAGTTGGGAAGATTCCTCTTCTTCTCCGAACGCACTCGCTGATAAAATTAGAAAAGAGAATTTCCCCTTATGTTCATCTGCTTAACCTCGGATTGAATTAGCAATGGCACCCAAGACCAAGCCGACTGCTTCTTCTTCAAGGCGACCGTCGCCGAGGCCCGGAGGGGCAGCTCCTCCTCTGCGCAGGATGTTGTTCTCCAAGGTCTCCAAGGTAAAATGCCTTTTAGGCGTGAATTTCGTCATTAAAGGAAGTTCAAAGAACCCTTAAGAACCCTTAACACACAAATTTAAATCGTGTTTGATTCCCAGACGCAGTCTTTGGGTTGATAACCGAGGCGCGGGTTTGATGACCCGGTGCCATTAGGTCCTGCCTTTTGGACCCTTCACTTAGAATATTTCTAATTGTGAAGGGTTTAAACGCGGACTTTGATCCTTGCGTTCTGCAACATCAGGTGCTGGTTCTTACGTCTGGCGCCTGAGTCCAAGTACTTGAATCTCATAAGTCTTGTTTGCAAAACGCGGATCTTGCAGGTCTGGACGCGGATTTGATAATTACTGCGTCCAGTATCTCCTCTGCGTTTGGACGTGGATTCGCAGGTCTGGACGCGGGTTTGATAATTCCTGCGTCTAGTATCTCTTCTGCGTTTGGACGTGGATGCACAGGTCTGGACGCGGATTTGATAATTCGTGCGTCCAGTGTCTCTTCTGCGTCTGGGTTATGAACACTTAGCATTTTTTCCTTACTTTTGATAAAGTATCTAACTAAGTGTCCTTTTCTTTTGCAGCGCCACACCCTACTACTTCACTCGCCAAGACGCGCCACTTTGGACATGTAGGTGGTGCTGACCGGGACTTGACCTTTGTGCTACAAAGGACTGTCCCTGTGACTGCTGACCATTCGCAGGCTCGTGAGGAGAGGCTCTCGAATGTTGACATGAGGACTCTTCGGGTGCTTATGACCGATGCAGCATTCACAACAGATGCTGGCATCAAGCTGGAGAAGCCTGCCTTCTTCTTCGGAGATCGCATCCACGATGGCGGCTATCGCGTGTATGACGGAACTTACAAATGGCTCCGTCAAATAAGGGGTGGAAGATTCTTTCTTCGGACATGGAGAGGATGTTCCCGCTGTCCTATTTTCAGCACATGTCCGTCCCCTCGGAAGATGGAATGGACCTTTCTCGATATGTCCCTGAGATTACTCTCGGTGATTTGGGCTCCCATAAAGTACACCGTCATGATAGCCATGACAGGTCGGTTATCGGCCTTTTCCCTGGGTCGCGCAAGTCTGAGGTTCCGGCTGGAGAGATATCACAACTTGGCACTACCTTCCTCAACGCATTCATGGAAGCGGGGTGATTATCCGGTTGGGTTCCGTGCGCCCAGGTGGGTCCATTCCACGGAGAACTATTGGTGGGGCAGGATGGTCGGCTTTGTCCTTACCGAGCTCGGGGATCTGCTAAAGCGTGTGGGACTGTACTCGGCAGTCAGAGCCGTGCAGTGGGGGATCCCTCAAAGCTCTCAGAACTTCTTCGGGGTTCTAGAGCGTTATAATTCTTTGACGGGGACGTTCTTCACTCCGGTTGAGGAGATGGGCCTCGCTCGCACGAGCTGCATGAAGTCTCAGGATTGGCAACAGGGGACATTCCCTATGAGGAATATGTCCCGACCACTGTGGAGCTTCACCTTTGAAGGAGGAGTATCCCCTAATATATGAGACCTACTGGGAAGTGCTATGTCACTTCCACATTTGCGGCCAGATACCAAATGGCGGTCGCAGGGAGTCAAGCAACTGTCTTGGGCCAGTTACTTGTTCAACAACGTCAACACCAAAGACCATCTGATAACCCGATTGGCTCCCAGCTCTGATAGGGAGATTGAAGACAGGATCGACCAGGCTTCTGACAGTTTCTACACCACGGAGTCGAACGAGGACGGTTTCGACCCTGACTTGGTTTTTGAAAGCTTTCACCATCAAGCCCGGACCCCTATCTCCGATCGGGCGCTGTTGGCGGGCTTTCTGATGTTGTGGCTGAAGCGTTGTGTGGTGCCCACGCTGCCACATGAAGTTATTGTTGCTGACGTGGTGTACCCGGCGGTGCTCCTGGCTCATGGCAACCCCATAGCCCTTCTCCCGGCCGTGGCAGCTGGTATTCAGAGCGGGCTGCGGGCGCTAGCTAAGAATTTCTGCGAGCCACCGAAAACTGCAGACTCCGAGGGAAGCTGTATGTTGACTCAGAGGGGAATCCGACGGTGAAGCGTCCCAACCCTCGGGTCGAGCTGCCTTACACGTACCTCATGGCTTGGTACGTGATGCATTGCCCTTCCTTGATGACGGCGGTGCGTTGGAGGAGAGTTTCTGTTCCTTTTGTACAGCGGTTGGAGGGTTCGAACTGGCGTGATCCTTATATATATTACGTCCGGAAAGTGCCTTTCAGACCCTGCGAACTACCAGCTCAATCGTTGCCTCCCCTAGATCCCTGGTGCATCTTTCGGGGATCTACTTATTGATTCCGCGGGCCCAGATGATTTCACGAGGTTATCCACGGGAGCCTTCTGGTGGTTGCTCAATATTCGGCCCGGATATGTGCTTTTCCTGCAAGGGACGTCATGTACCATTGAGCCGTACATGCCGAATCGCTTCGCTCGACAGTTCGGCTATGATCAGCTCTATGTCGGGAACCCCAATGCTCGACTCGCCTTCGAAGGGAACCTGTTCGAGGGTGCTCGGGCCTGGTACTACAGTGTGGCTGGAGGGACGGGAGCAACTTTCCGTCTACCTCTCGAGGGGCCCAAGTGCCATATGAGCCTCAGCTTCTGCACTTGGTACTCCAAGCCATCCAGACACCAGACTTTTTTCCGGCGTCTTCATGCATCGAGAGCATCAATGCAAGTCTCGAGGCAAGGACAGAGTCCGGTAAACCGTCGAAACTCGTAGAACAGTACCTGAAGGCCCAGAAGGAGTCGGGAGAAGAACGAGAAGGGAGCCACGAGCCACGGAGCCACGACCACCAAGGGCGGAGCCGCAAGCGACTAAGGCGAGGCTGCGAGCAACAAGGGCAGAGCCGCAAGCAACTAAGTCTCGACAGGCAGTGAGCAAGCGTCGTCAGGGCTCTACTTCCACTGCTGGGCCTGCCCGTAAAAAGGTGCGGAGAGACTTGGCGCCAGCAGTTTCTCTATCAGCGGCCATCCCTTCTGGTGTCAGGGAACTGTCGACAGCTGTGGTTCCACCGGCAGTTATCCCTTCTGATGTTGGGGAACTGAGGGAGGAGGATATAGCTGAAAAAGAAACTCTCTAGTCCGTGTTCCCAGGTCGCTTAGCAGAGACCACGGGTCTACGAAGGAAGGGGAGCTTGTTGATCGATAAACCGCCACTGACGAGGATGAGCAGCTAGAGGTCGACATCATGAGCGGAGGAGATGTCGATATTTCAGGGATTTTAGCTCATCCCGAGCCTTCTTCTACTCATAAAAAAGAGATGAGGCACAGCAGTCGGGGTCTCCTTGTGTCTTCATCTCCAGTCCTCGGGCAATTGATCCCAGTCCTACCACTGGGTAATTGGAGGCAAGGCTCGGGTTGCAGAGCTTCCTCGCGTTGAGCTGTCTTCTCCTCGTACTCAGGGAAAGCGAGTTTGAAGACAAGGTCGACTACGGTGATGAACCCACTCTTCCTGATCCGAGCAAGTTCTCCCATATCTCGGAGGAAGAAATGTACGGGGGGGGAACCGTTGACGGCGCCATCACCGTTGGCGACAGTTGCTCCCATTGCAGGTACTTTCACCCGATTTCCTCTTTGGTTTTTGAAGAAGGTGTCTTAACATTCTTCTTTTATGCTGCAGGGTTGCTGAGGATGCTGAGACTACAACCTCCTCGCATATCGAGGAGATGGTAAAAGAGGTGACCCAGCTCGTAGGAGTTGAGGCTTCGGTTGGCGAGACAACTTCGGAAGGGGCGATTGCGGAAACTAGGGAGCCCTCCGCTTTGCCGGAAAAGGAGGTACCCACTGAGGCTGGGGAGCTCTCACTCTGCAGGATTCACCCAGGGTTCGATATCTCTGGACCTCCCAGGTGGGTAAGAAAGTTCTGATATTTTGAATGTTTCGCTTTTCACCTTTGTGGCTAATGTTGTGGTCATTT
>JAVJIF010029344.1:0-83587 GCA_038442645.1 Agave tequilana | reverse complement strand
TGTTGGCCCAAGATTACAATCACCCTTGTTTAGTGTATTTTGATGATTACAAAACATATTAGTTATTTGTACTAATAACAATTGTTGTTTAAGTGTGTTTCAGGTTTATCATCACACTAGAAGTACTCTCACTCAAATACAAGGTTTTTGGACTCAAGACAATTCAATTTGGGCTCAAGTTGCAATATTGAAGATCAAGTGAAGATAGCCCACCTTGAAGAATAGCTTTGAAGTCCTTTAGCAAGTTTGTAAGTTTAGAATGTTGAAGTTTGAATATAGGAAATTTGGCTCTAGGATTTGCACACACACTTGTTTCATGTATTTCCTATGTTTTTGAAAAACTTGTTTAAAATGTACCTAAGCTTTAGTTTATGACTTAGTTTTTTATATACATGTACCAAAGCTTTATATCTTGAAAAACTTGGTTAAAACATGTATATAAACTATTTTCTGCATAATACTTAGCTATAGGTATTTTCAAAATGTTTTTACAAAAAATTCCATCTTCAAAAACAGCCCAGTTTTCAGCCTCAGGCAACATCGGTCGACCGGCCCGGTCGACCGGCGTTGTGCCTGGACATGCACTGTTTGTGCATGTCCGTCGGTCGACCGGACCGGTCGACCGACAGAGAGCCTTCTGCTCTCGGGAAATTTCGGTCGACCGGACCGGTCGACCGGAAGAAGGAAACTGTGTTTCCTCCTTTTTGGTCGGTCGACCGGACCGGTCGACCGGGAGCCAACGGCTATATCCAGCTAGGCTGGCGGTCGACCGGACCGGTCGACCGCCAAGCCTGCAACACAGCAACGGCTCTTTCCTCTTTGGGATTTTCTGAAAAACTGTTTCTTTTTCTGTTTTAGCAGATTTTTGGAGAGTGGTTGGGGAGCTTTTGCAGGTTGAATTAGGTGAAAAGAAATTGTTTTTAACCTATTTTCTAACCCTATAAATAGAGGAGAAGTCTCTCTTCCTCATTACTTAGAAAAATCCTCAAGTTTTGTTGTTTTCAAAAGAGAAAAGAAAAATTGTTTTAAGCCTTCAATTCCTACTCTTTCAAAATTGTTTTCAGTTGTGTTTGATTCTCTATATCACTCTACAACTGAAGTTTTCTCACCACACTTCATAGAGCCAAAAATTCTATACTCATTCTATAGTGAAGTTGTAATTGAAGTGAGAGTGTTTGTAAAAGAAATTGAGAAAAGTGTAGTGATCAAGTTGTGATCACTTTGTTCTTGAAATTCCTTCTTGTGGAGCAACCTCTTCGGTAGAGGTCCTTTGTACTCGGTGGAGCTCGGTGCTCGGTCTTCGGTAGACCCAATTGTAAAGGCATCCTCGGTGGATAGTGGAAACCTTCACGGAGGTGAAGGCGGGGACTAGAGCAAGTGTGCTCGAACCTCGAAACAAATCATCTTGTTTGCGATTGCCTTTGCGTTCTTCTTGTTTTTAATTTCTATTGCTTTATATTGTCTTGAATTAATTGCTTGAGAACTAACCCTCTACTTGTGGAATCTTGTGTTGTTTACCTTACTTGCTATACTTGTTGTTTTACATTGTGAGCATTTCATCTTCATCATCATACTTGGCATTGATCGATCACACCTCAATACAACACGGTTGCATTACGCACCTCTAACCCATTTAAGGGGAATTGGGAGGAAGGACTTCAGAACCTCGCAAGGGGTATTCGGCTCTTAGTCGTGTTTTGAGAGATCGTTGCATCACTCATTTAATTAAAGTTTAAAAAGATCACTAGATTAGCATTCACACCTATTCACCCCCCCTCTAGGTGTTTTTTTCAATTGGTATCAGAGCTTGGACTCTAGGATTTGTTTAACAACCTTAGAGAAGATCCTAATTTGCTAATCATTTCATTCATATTCATATAGTAAAAATGGCCGATGGAATTAAGACCCCTCCTAAGTTTGATGGACTTAACTTTCCCATATGGAAGGTTAAGATGACCGTGTTTTTGCAATCTCTAGGTAGCCGAGTTGCAAAGGCCGTGACTAAGTCCTTTAGTGTACCCCCCGGTGACGAATCCACTTGGTCCGAAATAGAGACTAAGGAATTCGATGCCAATGCCAAAGCTCACTATGCACTTCTACAAGCCCTAAATGATGATGACATAGCTAGGGTTATACATTGCAAATCCGCATTTGAGATTTGGTCACACTTGATA
Organism: Agave tequilana; assembly: GCA_038442645.1. Classification (NCBI taxonomy): domain Eukaryota; kingdom Viridiplantae; phylum Streptophyta; class Magnoliopsida; order Asparagales; family Asparagaceae; genus Agave; species Agave tequilana. Next base: position 81,413 of record JAVJIF010029344.1, on the reverse strand, counting down.
GTCACTCATGAGGGGACCTCACAAGTTAAGAAGGCTAAGATTGACCTTCTTCGGTCTCAATATGAAACATTTAGCATGCAAGACAATGAAACCATAGATGATATGGTTACAAGGTTACCAAGATTACTAATGGACCTCTCTTTTAGGTGAAGATATCAACAATGATCAAAGAGTAAGGAAGATCATCCGAGCTCTTCCTCCTTCATGGGAAGTTAAAGCAACAACCTTGAAGGAACTCAACGACAATGAAGAGATGGAGCTTATAAGTCTCATTGGGAACCTCAAAACCCATGAGATGGAAAGGAAAGCAAGAGAGGACACGGCTCCTACCAAAAAGAAGACTATTGCCTTCAAGTGTCAATCATCACACTCCGACGAAGATGATGAAGAAGAAGATGACGAAGAGCTCTCACTTCTAGTCAAAAATGTTCGGAGGATGTACAACAAGGCAAAGTTTCAAGGTAGAAGGAGATGGCAAGGAGGCAAAGAAGAAAGGAAGATTGTGTGCTTCAATTGTCAAAAACCGGGACACATAGTTGCGGAGTGTCCGGACAAAGCAAAGCCCTCCACATCAAAGAAGCCATACAAGAAGAAGGCTATGAAGGCAACTTGAGATTCGGAGACCGAATCCGAAGAGGAGATAGACACCGCCAACATGTGCTTCATGGCTAATGAAGGCACAAGCAAGGTAACCTCTTCCCCTTCTCATAATGATGAACTTTCTATGGATGAGTTAGAAGAAGCTTTTGTTGAGTTGTCACAAAACTATGATTTCTTAAAGAAAAAGTATTTAAAAATGAAAAAGGAAAATGAATCTTTAAGTCATCAAGTTTTTACTCTTACAAAAGAAAAGGATAATTTAGTTTCCACCTTGACCACTACTAAAAATGATTTTGAAAAATATAAGACTTCTTGCAAGGGTAAGGCCCCACTAATTGATTCTAATGAAGTTTCTATGCTTAGGGAAAGATTAGACTCATTAAGTGTTGTTTTGAAAAATTGTGAATTTGATAAGAAAAGGATTGAGGCTATGTTTCCTAAGAAACAAGCCCCAAAGAAAAATGCTCATGTTCATGTTCATGCTACACAACCTAAACAACATGGCAAACCCAAAAGCATGCTCACACTACTACACATACGCATCATGCATTCATGTATAGAAAAGTGTACTCATGTTCACATTGTGGGCGGAAAGGACACTTAGCAAATTTTTGTTATGATAAACTAAGTGCATCACATCATAATGTTTGGTTCGTAACACTAACTTTCAAGGACCCAAGAAAGTTTGGGTACCAAAGTCAACAATTATTTTAAATGATGTAGGTACTTTCCAAAGCCCAACGACGTAGAGGTTTGTGGTATCTTGATAGCGGTTGCTCAAGGCACATGACTTGGGACATCAACAACTTTGCAACCCTATCAAGATATGAAGGTGGCACCGTCACCTTCGGAGATGACGCCAAGGGTAAAATCATCGGTATTGGTAATGTAAAACTTGGCACTTCTCCTTTAATTGAAAATGTGGTTTTAGTTGATGGCCTCAAGCATAATCTCTTAAATGTTAGTCAACTTTGTGATAAAGGTTTTAATGTAGTTTTTGACAATGTTGCTTGTAAAGTAATTGATAGAACTTCCAATGTTTGTGTATTTTCCGGTTTTCGTGAAAGCAATGTTTATATGATTGATATGTTAAATATGTCTTGTAATATTACTTGTTTAAAAGCCCTCGATGATGACTCTTGGTTGTGGCATAGGAGATTAGGGCATATTTCTTTTGATCATATTTCTAGATTAAATTCAAAGGAAATGGTGAAAGGTATTCCTTCATTGAATTTTGAAAAGGACCGAGTTTGTGACTCATGTCAATTTGGGAAACAAACTAAGTCTTCTTTCAAGTCAATTAAGGATATCATGACATCACGTCCTTTGGAATTAATCCATATGGATCTATTTGGCCCAACACAAACCAAAAGTCTAAGTGGGAATAGATTTGCTTATGTTTTGGTTGATGATTTTTCAAGATTTACATGGGTTTTCTTTCTTGAACATAAAAACCAAGCATTTTCGTATTTCCAAACCTTTAAGAAAAGAGTAGAAAAAGAAAAAGATTCTTTGATTTTGAGAATAAGAAGTGATAGAGGAGGTGAATTCATTAACCAACCCTTTACCACTTTTTGTGATGAACATGGAATAAAGCATGAACTTTCTTGTCCTAGAACTCCACAACAAAATGGAGTAGTTGAACGGAAAAATAGAACATTACAAGAGATGGCTAGGACAATGCTAAGTGAATACGGTCTACCACATTATTTGTGGGCCGAGGCCGTTAATACATCATGCTACATATCAAATCGTGTTTTCTTGTGTAAAAATACTACTAAGACTTCTTTTGAAATGTATTTTTCTAGAAAACCTAATGTTTCCTATTTTAAAGTTTTTGGTTGCAAATGCTTTGTTTTAAACACAAAAGATAATTTAGGAAAGTTTGATGCTAGATCTTATGAGGCTATTTTTGTAGGTTACTCAAACACTAGTAAGGCTTATAGAGTTTTCATTAGATCATCTTTGACTATTGAAGAGTCTATTCATGTTAAGTTTGAGGAATCTAACAAGTTTGTTAAGAATGTTGTAGAAATAGATGCCTTGCATGAAGGCTTGGAGAAAGTCACCTTGGAGGATACTTCTACCATGGGAGACAAGCCAAAGGATGATGATGGAAGTGAAGCCAAAGTGGAAGAGGCCCAAGGAAATGAACATCAAACAAATGAGGTGGAGCCTACTCAACCACTACCTAAGGATTGGAGATTCAACCCTCATCATCCCAAGGACCTTGTCATAGGTGAAGTATCAAAAGGGGTAACTACTCGTTCTAAAATTCAAGATTTTTGTGGCCACTTTGCATTTATTTCACACATTGAACCCAAAAATGTCCTCGAGGCCGAGGCCGATTCATATTGGTTGCTAGCTATGCAAGAAGAGCTCAATCAATTTGAGCGCAACCAAGTATGGCACCTTGTTCCTAGGCCCCACGATAGACCAACAATTGGTACTAAGTGGATCTTTAAGAACAAGTTGGATGAATCGGGTAATGTAGTTAGAAACAAGGCTAGGTTAGTTGCCCAGGTTACACTCAAATCGAAGGGATCGATTTGAAGAAACCTTTGCACCCGTAGCACGGCTTGAAGCCATACGGATGACACTAGCATTTGCCTCATATAAAGATTTCAAATTATTTCAAATGGATGTTAAAAGTGCTTTTCTAAATGGTTTTATTGAAGAGGAAGTGTATGTTGAACAACCCCCCGGTTTGTTGATCCTACACATCCGATTTTGTTTTTAAATTAGACAAAGCTCTTTATGGTTTAAAACAAGCCCCTAGGGCTTGGTATGAAAGATTGTCTTCATTTTTGATTTCCAATGGTTTTAAGAAAGGTAAAATTGACACAACATTATTTACAAAACATGTAGAAAAAGATATTCTTATTGTGCAAATTTATGTAGATGATATTATTTTTGGTTCTACTAATGAATCTCTTTGCAAAGCTTTTGAGTCATGCATGAAGGATGAATTTGAAATGTCTATGATGGGGGAACTCAACTATTTCCTTGGACTCCAAATCAAGCAAAGGAAGGATGGGATCTTCATCAATCAAGCCAAGTACACAAAGGAACTAATCAAAAGATTCGGGCTTGAAGGATCAAAAGTAAGCAAAACTCCCATGGCAACAACTACCAAGCTTGACAAGGATGAACAAGGTAAAAGTGTAGACATTAAACTTTATAGAAGCATGATTGGTAGTTTGCTTTATTTGACGGCTAGTAGGCCGGATATCATGTTTTCCGTTTGTTTATGTGCACGTTTTCAATCATGTCCTAAGGAATCACACTTAATAGCGGTAAAACGCATAATTAGGTATCTTAAGGGCACAATTGAATTGGGTTTGTGGTATCCTAAAACCGGATTATTTGAAATGAAGAGTTTTTCGGATGCCGACTATGCGGGTTGTAGGGTAGATAGGAAGAGCACAAGTGGAACATGTCATTCTTAGGTAATTGTCTTGTATCTTGGTCTTCCAAAAAGCAAAATTCGGTAGCCCTATCAACCGCCGAGGCGGAGTATGTTGCGGCCGGAGCTTGTTGTGCACAAGTTCTTTGGATGAAACATACTCTCCTTGACTATGATTTACATTTTGATCATGTTAAGATTTTTTGTGATAATACTAGTACACTTCACATGACCAAAAATGCTAATCAACATAGTAAACCAAGCACATTGATATTAGGTATCATTTTCTTAGAGATCACTTTGAAAAAGGTGATATTGATATTGATTATGTTTCTACCGATTTTCAACTTGCCGATATTTTCACTAAACCTTTAGATTATGCAAGATTTTCCTTTATTTGTGGTGAGTTGAATGTATGTATGATTGATTCTTAAAATACTTTTGTTTTGACATGTTTGTGTTTTGATATGTTTTAATCCTTTTTGATGTATGACAAAAAGGGGGAGAAAATATATAAGTTTGGATATATAAGTTTGGAGAAAAGAATATAAGTTGATTAAAATTGTTGGGAGAAAAATACACTAGTTTGAATATACTTAGATTTTTGAAAATAATAAATTTGTTCATTATTTGGTTTTCCTGACAAAATTTATGGTGATGATTTTTTTTAAAATGCTTTATGTATGATTTCATAGCTTTTCATATTCATGATAGATACATAGCATTGTTTGGGGAGCTTTCCAAGCTTCTTCCTCTCTTTATTTGTTTAATAACTATATGTTTTGTCATCATCAAAAAGGGGAGATTGTTGGCCAAGGTTACAATCACCCTTGTTTAGTGTATTTTGATGATTACAAAACATATTAGTTATTTGTACTAATAACAATTGTTGTTTAAGTGTGTTTCAGGTTTATCATCACACTAGAAGTACTCTCACTCAATACAAGGTTTTTGGACTCAAGACAATTCAATTTGGGCTCAAGTTGCAATATTGAAGATCAAGTGAAGATAGCCCACCTTGAAGAATAGCTTTGAAGTCCTTTAGCAAGTTTGTAAGTTTAGAATGTTGAAGTTTGAATATAGGAAATTTGGCTCTAGGATTTGCACACACACTTGTTTCATGTATTTCCTATGTTTTTGAAAAACTTGTTTAAAAACATGTACCTAAGCTTTAGTTTATGACTTAGTTTTTTATATACATGTACCAAAGCTTTATATCTTGAAAAACTTGGTTAAAACATGTATATAAACTATTTCTGCATGATACTTAGCTATAGGTATTTTCAAAATGTTTTTACAAAAAATTCCATCTTCAAAAACAGCCCAGTTTTCAGCCTCAGGCAACATCGGTCGACCGGCCCGGTCGACGGCGTTGTGCCTGGACATGCACTGTTTGTGCATGTCCGTCGGTCGACCGGACCGGTCGACCGACAGAGAGCCTTCTGCTCTCGGGAAATTCGGTCGACCGGACCGGTCGACCGGAAGAAGGAAACTGTGTTTCCTCCTTTTTGGTCGGTCGACCGGACCGGTCGACCGGGAGCCAACGGCTATATCCAGCTAGGCTGGCGGTCGACCGGACCGGTCGACCGCCAAGCCTGCAACACAGCAACGGCTCTTTCCTCTTTGGGATTTTCTGAAAAACTGTTTCTTTTTCTGTTTTAGCAGATTTTTGGAGAGTGGTTGGGGAGCTTTTGCAGGTTGAATTAGGTGAAAAGAAATTGTTTTTAACCTATTTTCTAACCCTATAAATAGAGGAGAAGTCTCTCTTCCTCATTACTTAGAAAAATCCTCAAGTTTTGTTGTTTTCAAAAGAGAAAAGAAAAATTGTTTTAAGCCTTCAATTCCTACTCTTTCAAAATTATTTTTCAGTTGTGTTTGATTCTCTATATCACTCTACAACTGAAGTTTTCTCACCACACTTCATAGAGCCAAAAATTCTATACTCATTCTATAGTGAAGTTGTAATTGAAGTGAGAGTGTTTGTAAAAGAAATTGAGAAAAGTGTAGTGATCAAGTTGTGATCACTTTGTTCTTGAAATTCCTTCTTGTGGAGCAACCTCTTCGGTAGAGGTCTTTGTACTCGGTGGAGCTCGGTGCTCGGTCTTCGGTAGACCCAATTGTAAAGGCATCCTCGGTGGATAGTGGAAACCCTTCACGGAGGTGAAGGCGGGGACTAGAGCAAGTGTGCTCGAACCTCGAAACAAATCATCTTGTTTGCGATTGCCTTTGCGTTCTTCTTGTTTTTAATTTCTATTGCTTTATATTGTCTTGAATTAATGCTTGAGAACTAACCCTCTACTTGTGGAATCTTGTGTTGTTTACCTTACTTGCTATACTTGTTGTTTTACATTGTGAGCATTTCATCTTCATCATCATACTTGGCATTGATCGATCACACCTCAATACAACACGGTTGCATTACGCACCTCTAACCCATTTAAGGGAATTGGGAGGAAGGAGTTCAGAACCTCGCAAGGGGTATTCGGCTCTTAGTCGTGTTTTGAGAGATCGTTACATCACTCATTTAATTAAAGTTTAAAAGATCACTAGATTAGCATTCACACCTATTCACCCCCCCTCTAGGTGTTTTTTTCAGTACTAAGGTGACACTGGTGTAAGTATTCAGCTTTTTTTCATTGTTATTTAATCGAATCGAAAGTCACTTTTTCTTCTTTATTCTTGTTTTTGTATGCTTTCCTCTGATGCATTTGTAATCCAAGTGAATCCAATTGTCTTGAAACTGCTTCGCCATTGCAAGTACCCTTGATGGCCTATGGTGATGAACAACCATTCCTTTATTAGTTTAGATTGCCCTTTTATTCATAGTGTAGATCAGGAACGGGGAAGATCCTACACGCCATGCTTGATCGCCTTCAAAGACTAGGCAAGTCAGAGTGACGGATCCAAGGTATATGGGCATGAAAGAGGTAAGTAAGAAGTTTTAGTTGTTTTTTTTAATTTTAGTTTAGAATTCTACTCCAAAACTAACATTCTGCTCTTTATTTAGGTTTTCCTTCTCTTTGTAAATAAAACAACAACAACATCATCATCTTCTTTTACCATCTTCTGGACATCTTCTAACTTCACCTTTTTGTTTTCTTTTTCTAAAACTGAGAAGAAATTCCTAACATTTTTGTAAACTCAAAAAAGAATGAACTTACTTAAAAGCTTCCATCGCTAGTCCCTCGTTGTGAATCATGACCCGCATAGCCACTTGCTATAGCGTTAGCATTGAGAACTTGCACTTCTATTCTGTATTCCTGAGATTCTATATTTTCTGTGTGCAGGTTCTAACTCAATCATTGTACATGCTCATAATCTTAGTGGATGTGTACTATAGTATGTATTATATTTGTTAAATATATTGATGTAAAGATGAGATAGTTTGTATTGACTAAGATTAGTTGAAGTTATAGTAGTTCTGAGTTATATTGTGGTTGCCGAGAGGAGTACTCTCGAGCGCATATTTATTATGCATATTGGAAGCAAGATTTATCTGCTTTATGAATTTGATAAGTAGGCGATGTCAAGCAAAATACTATTATAACTGTGTGGTTGATTATTGAGTTTGATTTATGTATGAGGATTGAGATAAGCCGCGTAGGCTGATATTGATATATACTGTATTTGGGGTAAGTAACTAAACACAAAGGAGATGCTGTCAAAATTTTAAGAAATTATAGATGATTATGATAATCTTTTAATTAATAAGGATGTTTATATTAATTGAGGTTACTAACATTTGGGATTGTTACAGTTAGTATCAGAGCTCAGGATTTAGGATAGGAACAAGATTTAAAGTAGTGGGTAAAGAAAGAGGGTTGATTGCTAGAACAGATTGTCATGAATGATATGTATGTGTGGTTTTGTATGTACATGAATTTATTGTTTGATATGGAGGATTGTAATCTCGACTGTGGATATTTGGTCACTGTTTTGTGTTCGGATTATGGTACTGATATCCCATGATTCAGATATGCTCTGTGTTGGCCCGAACGCCTTGAAAATCACCTAGAGGGGGGGTGAATAGGTGATGAGCTAATCTAATGGTCAAAAATGCGGAATTAAAACTTATATGATGCAAACTAAATCTTCTTAAACTAAACACCACGTATAACACAAGAGTGTAGCCGAATTCCCTGTGAAGGGCTCTGGACTAACTCCTCAAGATTCCTCTAAATAAGAGTTGAGGTGCCGCGTTGGCTTTCTTGGTTGAATACAAGTGTTAGCAAACAATCCCCAAGCATATAACAATAAGCACACAATGTATATCAAGCATATAAAGATAAACACAATATAAGCATGCAAGATATAAACAAGTAAGAGAAGAGAGAGCAATCGCTAACACGGGAGATTTGTTTCAAGGTTCGAGCACACTTGCTCTACGTCCCCGCCTTCAACACTATGAAGGATTTCCACTAAAATCGATCCCATCGGATCACTTGGTGCCGCAACACCTACAAGCTCTTTGGACTCTCTAGTCCCTCTCTTGTTCCCGCAAGCCCACTAGCTCGCCGAGGCCGCACCTCAAACACCGAGTTCACACACGAACTCGAAACACTGCGAACCTGCAAGTCCGCCTCCTCAAAGTACAAAGATGAACTTTGGTGGTTACAACACTTTGATCACCTAAAATCCTCTCACAACAAAGACCCTATAGGTAGATATAGTAATGGATAGCTCAAGTGTTGTGTGAGAAAACAAGGATTGAAATGGTGGAGGAAAACTCAAGAAAATCACTTTGAAACACTCTTGATAAACTCCCCTTTTGATTGGAATATTTGCCCTCAAATGAGTGGAGAAAACCTCTTAATAGAGTAGGAAAAACTATCTTTAAAATTCTCCAAATTCTTAACTAAAACAGCCCCCAAAAGCCCCAATTTATAGGGCTAGAAAAACTAGCCGTTGGGAGCCAGATTGACCTGTCAGTCGACCGCCTGGTCGACCACCCAATGGTCAGAAATCTGACCGTTGTGCCATCGGTCGACCGGTCCCGTCGACCGAGGCCTGGATACAGAGAGCAGACTCTCTGTCCGGTCGACCGTCCCGGTCGACCAGGGCTTTCCAGAAAGCAGAGCTCTCTGGCGGTCGACCGACCCGGTCGACCGGCCCTCCAGCTAAGCTGGTGTGCATGTTCTGTGCACGTCGGTCGACCGACTTCAAGCTCGGTCGACCGGTCCAGTCGACCGACAGAAGCCAGGTCAGGTCAAATTAGGGATTTAAAAGGTTGTCTTTTTGGCTAAAATAAAATCCCATAAAATCATCAAAAATCTACAAAAATAGTTTTAACATTATACTTTGATAATCAAACATGCTTGAGCAAAATCAAGACATGTTACAAATAATTTGAACTATTTTTGTAACTTAGAAAATTTGGCTCAAAACAAAAACTGTATTTTTCCAAAATTGGTTTTTCCAAACTTATTTTTCCAAAACTTCTCCAAAGACAAAAACAAGATATTTTAAACTCTTTTGAAGCATAGAGTGTATGGATAAGATCCACTACACATACATGGTGAAATATCTATGTTTTTGACATAAGCACTAAATATGGTTTTGGTTAAAACATATATACTTGAATTTCAAAAACCAAACCGGTATTTTTCTAAAAGAAAACTCTTTTGTATTTTTCCAAAATAAAATTCTTTTATGAAAACTCATCTAAATCAAGAGTGTGTGTGTGTGTAAGATATACTTGAGCAATCCACTAACTATTCTATCCTTTACATTTTATCTAAAAACAAAATCTTAATAAAAACAAACCTAGACTCAAGTCTTGATCTTGAAGTCTTCTCATCTTCTTGACTTGGTCCAAACTTGATCCAAAGAGCTAGACTCCTCTTGAGTACTTGATGTGGTCTTGATGCACAAGCTCTTGAATCAAACCGTGCTAGCTCCAAAACTTGTCTTTAAATCCTTTGATGAACTACACACCTACTAAGATCTTGATCATAAATCTAAAACTAATTAAATACAAGATCATTAGTACCATAACTACATGAGTTGATCATCATCAAAGAGTGATAGGCCTTTAGGCCAACAATCTCCCCCTTTTGATGATGACAAAACTCATGGAGTTATATATGCATGGATTAAAGTAAAGCTTCAAGGAAGCTCCCCCTTAACTCATGCATAACAAATAAACAAATAAATATGCAATGAAAGCTCATAAACATGTATGCAAATACAAGGAGATAAACATGCCAATCAAGCATAAAACTCATCAAATACTTTTTCTCCTATTTGCAAAACAAAACATATATGCATAAACATAAATCCTTCTCCCCCTTTATGTATAAAGTATGGAAAACATGCATATATATATACCAAATACTTCTCCCCCTTTTTATCAATCATCAACAAAGGGGTTAAAGTAAAAAAAATGTTCTCCCCCTTTTTGTCAAAAGCAAAAATCAACAAAGAGGTGACATAAAACAAATCAATAAAAGAGAATATATGCGATATACATTCATGAAGAGGAAGACGCTAAGTTAACTTCCCTACATACATGCATTACATTAAGAAAGGATGACAAACCCTAATTCACATAACACATAATATGCAATGCATAAGAGAAGATGTGAAGCTCCCCTTACACACGTGTATCGCATAAAGAAGAGTTGTCAAGCTCCTCAATATAAGATACACTCAACATGAATCTATATGTAGAAGAGATGTTAAGCTCCTCTTGCATATAGGCAATACAAATCAAAACATTTTTAATTTTTCAAAATTTCATATTAAAACACAAATTTTGAATTTTTCTGAGTAAAAACAAATTTTGAGATATCTTAGAAAATTAAAGTTTAAGATATCATATAAACAATTAATTTTAAGGTACCACAAGCATTTGTAATCAAATTTTAAGATACCAATTGTTGTAAATAAATATTAAACATTTTGATTTTAATCAAAATAGAATCATATTGATACCAATTGAAAATTATTGCATATTTTTTATATCAATACAAATGTCAATTTTTTTAAAAAATAATGCATAAGCTTATTAAAAGATATCAATTGAGAAATCAATTGAAAATAAGATTTGAGAGAAGCTTAGCATAAACATACTTTGTGCTTTAAATATGTAAATATCTTTGAGAATCAAGCACAAAAAAAAAATCATATATATGTATGAATTGATATTATTTGAAATGAAGCATACATATATAGGAAACAAAATATGAGTACATACAAAATGAAAATACCAATTGAGATCAAGTATATAACTCATAACTACCACCCTTTATATGCACAAGTTAAAAGATTTTCAATAGGGCTTACAAGGCATAATCGCCCATCCATCCGCCCATGACGGTGCTGGCGGGTTTTCAAAAATAGGGTTTGAAAATAATTTTAGTATTGAAAACACTACCAAATGAAGAATAAATAACTAGTTAGATTAATTTTTGAAAAACTAGTTAAAGATCCTTCAAAACATGAAACTAATGCATATGTATTCATGAAACATACTAAATACACAAAATTCGACACTCAAAGTCCATAAAGCTCAAAATAATCATGAAACAAAGTCATGAATAAATAAATAAAAGGTGAGTGCACAAGAATTATGCAATTAGCATTTTTCATGAAGATAATCAATGAAGCTCAAAACAAATATCATTTTATCAAATAAAAATCATAAAAATTCTTTTTTTTAATTAAAGATGAAAACATAAAAATTCATTTTTCATTTTAACAACAAACTTCTAGGTATATGTATGTTTTTATCCAATCCTAACAAATATGCATACATATCCAAATATAAAAAGAGTCCATAATGTAAATTGCATGAAGGCAAATGACTCATGGGGTATACATGTATATTTATTAGATTTGAATACACAATACATATACATGAAGTAAAACATGAAAATAGGCAAAATGAGTGTAAATGAGGAAATCATCAAAACTAGGCTATACATGTGCATATAGTGAGTACAAATGAACAATGAAGTACAAACATATATGAATCAATTTGTTGCTCACTACTTGTACATGTATATATCCAAGTTTTAATAAAAACTACATTTAAACTAGTATTTACCACATGAAGCACAAAACAAATAAAACATGAACATGCTAAAAATGTCATATATGAACAAGCATGTAAATAAATTAGGAGTTTAGAGATAGTTACCAAACCAAAGAACTATACTCCAAATTTCAAAACATGGTGGTTGTCCCACCAAACCTCCTTGATAGTGGTGCATAAAAAACTGTGTCCATCAAGTCCTTGTACATCCACTATCAAGGCACCATCCCTCTCACGTTTTGTGAGAGCCCGCACCTACATCAAATACACAAGGTGGGAATTTTGGTACCCATTTTCTTTTGGGTCTTGAGGGTTAACATTATAAGGAACCCAAATATTTTTCTTAGCAAAATTTAAAGTATTTATCTTATCATAACAAAATTTTGCTAAATGGCCTTTGCGGCCACAATATGTACAAGTGTACACTCTACTATGCACATGTGTATGAGCGTGATCGTGGCGTGCAAAATGTGTATATGCATGATGTGGATGATGTGCATGAATATGTGGAGCATGTTTCTTTGAATACAAAGACTCCAATCTAGAGTGGTTAAATGCACATGTGCTTAAAGTTGAGCTCAAAAAATTAATTTTATTTTTCAAAAATTTAACTTTATTTTTATCGATGGTTGTGGCATGAAGAGCATGATCAATAGTCTTTTTCTTTTTAGAAACATTTACCTTTTCTTTTTCAACAATTTTCTTTTTAAAGAAGTGTTTTCATGCAAAGCAACTTCCTTTTGTTTTTTCACCAAAATAATTTTATTTTTCAAATTAGTGTTTCCTTCACAAAGATCATTTAATTTAGACATTAAGGAAACATTTTCATTTTTCAAAGACTCATTTTCTTTTGAAATAATTTCAAATTTTCTTGTAAAGAATCATTTTCATTTAACATGAAATCAAATTTATTTTTCATTTTCTTATTATCTTTCTTAAGCAATTCATATTTTTCCAAGAGTTGTTGACAAAATGATGCTAGTTCATTATATGGCATTTCAACATCCTCTTCTACCTCGGATTCAGTAGTTAGCTCAAGGGGGTTATCCCCTTGGACCATGTGGCACACGTTGGAGGTGTCACTTCTAACATCCGAATCGCTCCCCGCATAATATTGTTCTTGTTCGCCGAGGGAGAGAATTGTGTTCCAAACTACAAAAGCCGAATCAATGTTAGAAACCCTAGATAAATAATCATCATTTAGGGTACTCTTCAAAGCATGTAGGGCTTTTGCATTAGCCTCAATATTCTTGCTATTATTAACATATGAATCTTTAGTTGTAGTAAGATAAACATGAATGCCTAGGCCCTTGAGGAATAAAGACATCTTAACCTTCCAAGTTTGGATGTTAAGAATGTCAAAGGTGGGAGGTGTCATGAAGTCCATGGTTTGTGTAAACAAATATTGTGATTAGCCTAAAAATGAGGATCTTTAACTCTAGGTTGTAAGACCCAAATCAAGAGCACTTGGCTCTGATACCAATTGAAAATCACCTAGAGGGGGTGAATAGGTGATGAGCTAATCTAATGGTCAAAAATGTGGAATTAAAACTTATATGATGCAAACTAAATCTTCTTAAACTAAACACCACGTATAACACAAGAATGTAGCTAAATTCCCTGTGAAGGGCTCTGGACTAACTCCTCAAGATTCCTCTAAATAAAAGTTGAGGTGTCGCGTTGGCTCTCTTGGTTGAATACAAGTGTTAGCAAACAATCCCCAAGCATATAACAATTAAGCACACAATGTATATCAAGCATATAAAGAGAAACACAATATAAGCATGCAAGATATAAACAAGTAAGAGATAGAGAGAGCAATCGCAAACACGGGAGATTTGTTTCGAGGTTCGAGCACACTTGCTCTACGTCCCCGCCTTCAACACTATGAAGGATTTCCACTAAAATCGATCCCATCGGATCACTTGGTGCCGCAACACCTACAAGCTCTTTGGACTCTCTAGTCCCTCTCTTGTTCTTGCAAGAATACACCGCAAGCCTACTAGCTCACTGAGGCCGCACCTCAAACACCGAGTTCACACACGAACTCGAAACACTGCGAACCCGCAAGTCCGCCTCCTCAAAGTACAAAGATGAACTTTGGTGATCACAACACTTTGATCACCTAAAATCCTCTCACAACAAAGACCCTATAGGTATCTAGCAATGGATAGCTCAAGTGTTGTGTGAGAAAACAAGGATTGAAATGGTGGAGGAAAACTCAAGAAAATCTCTTTGAAACACTCTTGATAAACTCCCCTTTTGATTGGAAATATTTGCTCTCAAATGAGTGGAGAAAACCTCTTAATAGAGTAGGAAAAACTATCTTTAAAATTCTCCAAAATTCTTAACTAAAATAGCCCCCAAAAGCCCCAATTTATAGGGCTAGAAAAACTAGCCGTTGGGAGCCAGATTGACTTGTCGATCGACCGCCCGGTCGACCGGCCAACGGTCAGAAATCTGACCGTTGTACCATCGGTCGACCGGTTCGGTCGACCGAGGCCGGATACAGAGAGCAGACTCTCTGTCTGGTCGACCGTCCCGGTCGACCGGGGCTTTCCAGAGAGCAGAGCTCTCTGGTGGTCGACCGACCCGGTCGACCGGCCCTCCAGCCAAGCTGGCGTGCACATTCTGTGCACGTCGGTCGACCGACTCAGTCGACCGACTTCAAGCTCGGTCGACCGGTCCGGTCGACCGACAGAAGCCAGGTCAGGTCAAATTAGGGATTAAAATGTTGTCTTTTTGGCTAAAATAAAATCCCATAAAATCATCAAAAATCTACAAAAATAGTTTTAACATTACACTTTGATAATCAAACATGCTTCAGTAAAATCAAGACATGTTACAAATAATTTAAACTATTTTTGTAACTTAGAAAATATGGCTCAAAACAAAAACTGTATTTTTCCAAAATTGGTTTTTCTAAACTTATTTTTCCAAAACTTCTCCAAAGACAAAAACAAGATATTTTAAACTCTTTTGAAGCATAGAGTGTATGGATAAGATCCACTACACATACATGGTGAAATATCTATGTTTTTGACATTAAGCACTAAATATGGTTTTGGTTAAAACATATATACTTGAATTCCAAAAACCTTTTGTATATGGTTTTTGACATTAAGCACTAAATATGGTTTTTGACATTAAGCACTAAATATGGTTTTGGTGAAATATCTTTTGTATTTTTTTAAAATAAAATTCTTTTATGAAAACTCATCTAAATCAAGAGTGTGTGTGTAAGATATACTTGAGCAATCCACCAACTATTCTATCCTTTACATTTTATTTAAAAACAAAATCTTAATAAAAACAAACTTAGACTCAAGTCTTGATCTTGAAGTCTTCTCTTGAAGTCTTCTCATCTTCTTGACTTGGTCCAAACTTGATCCAAAGAGCTAGACTCCTCTTGAGTACTTGATGTGGTCTTGATGCACAAGCTCTTGAATCAAACCGTGCTAGCTCCAAAACTTGTCTTTAAATCCTTTGATGAAGCTACACACCTACTAAGATCTTGATCATAAATTTGAAACTAATTAAATACAAGATCATTAGTACCATAACTACATGAGTTGATCATCATTAAAACTAGAGTGATAGGCCTTGGGCCAACACGCCTTCCACCCTAATTTTGATGATGACTAACTTAAGAGGTTATAGTACTAATGATCTTGTTTTTATATAGTTTCAGATATTCAATCAGATCTCAGTCGGTGTTTAGCTTCAACAAAGACGTGAAGTCAAGTTTGAAGATTTCACAAGTTAATTCAAGAGCTAATGCTTAAAGATCGCATCAAGTACTTAAGATGGAGTCAAGCTCTTCGGATCATGTTAGGATCGAGTCATCTTGGAGAAGAAGATCGACAAGAAGACTTTGCCCCAGGTTTGTTTAGTTTAGATCTTTTGTACGGATAGTTTAGCTTTGAGTTGCTCAAGTTTACACACAAGTTTATAGTTTTTGATTTCAGTTTAACCATTTCACTCAAAGAATTTATGTTTACTTGGTTTGTACAAAACTCATAGAAACAAGTTTCAAGTTTTATGTTTTAGGTTTTGAGTTTCAGATTTTCAAGTTTTCATGAATAGAGTTCATCAAAAGAAGTTTACATGATTTAATATATATTGGATTTCATTCATATGCATTCATGCTTAATATATTTAGAAAAACTTATTTTGATGTTTCTAGTTCATGATTTTAAGTTTTGTTTTTATTAAAACTTGTTTTGATTTTTTTATCAAAACCAAGAATATATCACTTACTATGTGTATTGGATTCTATCCATGCACACTGCGCTTAAAACATGTTTCAATATCTTATTTTTGTATCTATACAAGTTTTAGAGAAAACAGATTTCCATTTCAAAGTTTAAGTTTTGAAAAATACAGTTTTTGTTTAAACCCTTAATTTCTTTACCTCAAAAATAGTTCACATGTTTGTAATATATGTTGATTTTTGATCACACATAGTTATACTTCAAATATTTATATAAACTTATTTTTCTGAAATTATAGAGTTCTGTTAGAATTTATAGGTGTTTTTAAGTCCAGATTTTTAACCCTATATATCATGTTTCTCGGCTATTATCGGCCGACCGACTGGTCGACCGACACATGGCTCGGTGTACCGACGTGCACAGAAATGTGCATAAGCTATTTGCCCTGGCTCGGTCTATCGACGTGCGCAGAAACGTGCATAAGCTATTTGTCGTAGCAAGGAGCGGTCGACTGACTAGCCGTAGCAAGGAGCGATCGACTGGTCGGTTGACCGATATTGGCTCACCCAACTTTCTATTGGGTACCGGTCGACTGAACGGTCGACTGACAGAGAGGTAATCTCTCTGTGGCCTGGAGGCGGTCGACTGGCAACCCCAATGGTCAAAGATTTGACCGTTGGCCGGTCGACCGGTCAGTCGACTGACAGGCCTGTCTGGCCTGGGTTTAACCCCCAACGACTAGTTTATTGAACCCCAATAAATATGGGATTTAGGGGCCAATTTTCTATAAGATTTTTGAGAGCAAAATTTCAACCTTCTACAGAGTTTTTAATAAGTTTTTAAAATAAGTTTTTGAGGTTCAAATTATATATCTTTATTTTGTTTCAAAGTTTTGAAAAATAAAAGAAAACAAGTTTTGGGAATCTAGTTTTGTTCTACAATTTCTTCATCAATCAAGAAGTTTTTCCCAATAGTTTTCTTTGTGTTTACTTTTAAAAAACTTTGTGCACTCACATACTTGAGCTCTTCATTGCAAATCTATCCTCTAGGATCTTGTTTGTGAGAGGTGTTTTATTTGTGATCTTTTATGATCACTAAGTTGTTGTTTGTGATCTAAGTAATCAACAAGTTGTATTTTTCTTTTTGCTTTGTGCCTATCGTCTTGTGTAGACCTGTGAAAGTGTTGAATTTGTGTACTTATTTGTATCATTGTAATTCCTCAATGAAGGTCCTTTTGTGGAAGGTTCTTAGTGAACATAGTGGAAATCCTTCTGTGTGAAGACGGGGACATAAAGCAATGGATCGAACCTCGAAACATATCCTTATGTTTGCATTTGAATCTTTCTATCTGAACTCTTTCTCTTTATATTTTGCATTGCTATTCTTGCTTACATACATAGATACTTGATATTGTTTGTGTACTCACACTTGTATTCAACCAAGAGAGCTATTGAAGCATTTCAACTCATAATTTAGAGAAATCGTCGAGAGAAATTCTAGAACCCTTCATGAGAAATTCGGCCTTACTTTTGATTACACATAGTGTGTATTTATCATTTAGTTTTTTAATTCCATATTATTTTTCCTAGATTAGCACTTTACCTATTCACCCCAAGTAATTGGTATCAGAGCCTGCGTTCCTGATATTCTGTTTAACCACCTAGGAGTGTGATCCTCATTTGCTAGTCTATATATTTATTTTTTACATATTCATTCATTGCACTCATGGATTATCTCACTCCACCTATGCTTAATGCTTCTAACATAGAATGTGAAATTTTAAAATGAGTTCATATTTAAAAACCCTAGGATTGCATATTTATCTTACCACTATGAAGAAATCATATGTTGATAATAGATGGTAATTGAGGCTAATGCACGATTGCACTTAGGCAATCACTTAGCAAAAAATATTTATTTATTGTTTCTCATTGTGATTCCGCTTTTGTAGCATGAAACACATTGACCTCTCTCAAGGAACAAGCTTCAAACAATGTAGAAAGAGAACCCATAGTAGATGAGTCTGAGCAAACGTGCTACATGGTCCAAGGAAATGACTCCCATAAGGTAACTCCAGACACTCATCTAGATGATTATGCTAGCTTTTCTAATGATCATCATGATAGTATGGATGCACATCTTTGAATGAAGAGCTTTTCAAGTTTTGTGAAAATTTGCTTTCGAAGTACAAAGTTTTGAAAAACAAAAGTTCTGATTTAATGAAAGAAAATGAAACTTTTTTTTTTCAAAACTTGATTTAGTTTTGAAAGAGAAAGTTGAGATTTAATGTGAAAGAGATTCTTTAAAATCTCAACTTAATCTTGTTTTGAAAGAAAATGAGATTTGAAAAGTAAAAATGATTTGGATGTTGTTTTAGAGAAAATAATATTTTATCTTCAAAACTTAAATTTGTTTTAAAAGAAAATGATTTTTTAAAAATAAAATAGTTTTTATTTTCAAGGAACTAGATTGCGTTTCAAAGGAAAAGTTTCTTTAAAAAATGATTTAGATTCTTATGTTTGCCATGCTACTATAACTTCATCTTTTTGTGAAAAGAATTTTGTTTCTCATTCTTACACCACATCTTCTATTATTGAAAACAATATTTGTGTTTTGAAGAAGAGCGCTGATTGTTTGGGCTTTACTTTAAGCCAATGTGCCATAAACTATAAGAGATTGGAATCTATGTTTCGAAGAAATATACTCCATATATGCATGCACATCATTCACGGCATACACATGCTCATCATGCTACGCACATGGTTCAGTATATGCTAGTGTATACATTTGTACACATTGTGGTCATACGGGCCACCTTGCAAATTTTATTATGATAGATTAAATACTTTGAATTTTGCAAATAAGAATATTTGGGTTAGGAAAGGTTCTAACTCTCATAGACCCAAGAAAGCTTGGGTACCAAAATCCACTCTTATTTTATTTGAGGTAGGTATGGGCTCTCACAAGACGTGAGAGTTTTGATGCCTTGGTGATAGATGCGTTTGAGCTTGATGGACAATTCATTGGATGCATCGCTATCAAGGAAGCTTTGGTAGGGAGGACCATCATGTTTGGAGAAGTGGAGATTAGTTCAATTAGTTTTGGTAACTATCTCTAACTTCTATTTTGTATTGTAGCATATCATATTTATGTTTATATGCTCTCATATTTTTAAATTGAATAGTTTTAGCATATTATGGTTTTCATGATTAAATGCAATGATTATTAAACTTGTAACATACATATATAGTATTTGAGATACACCCATGTTTATATGAATTCATACCTTTGTGTTCTTAATTGTTATATAGTTATTGTGTATATCTTAGTATTAATAGGACTTGCATTTACACTAATAATTTCACAACCATGTTTTGTTATTTTGTGCTTCATGATTGATTACATGTTTAAATATAATTTTTATTAAAACTTGTGATTATACTTGTAAAATTAGTAAGATACACTTGACTCTTATGTTTGAGTACTTCATTGCTCATGTGTACTCATTAGATGTAGGGGTGGCAATTGGGTCGGGTCGGGTCGACCCGACCCAATTACTGCTCGACCCATATAATAATCGGGTTGGGTCGACCCGACCCATTTATTATATGGGTCAAAAATTCAGACCCAGACCCGACCAGACTTAATTGGGTCGACCCGACCCGACCCATTTGACCCAATTATTAAGCCTTAAATACAATTTCTTTACGCTATTTTACTAAATTATTTGGTGATATGGTTGGTCATCACACTAAACTCATACACTAGAGGTCACATGTTCGAAATTGGGCTCACGCATATTTTTTGATAATTTAATTTAGGTCAAGGGGAGGAGGCGGTGGCGGCGGTGGAGGAGATCGAAAGGGAGAAGGCCGGGGAGGAGAGAGAATAATTGGGTCTGGCAGGTCAAGCGGGTCTGGCGGGTTCGGGTCGACCCGACCCATTTAATAATCAGGTCAGATGGGTCGACCCGATTACGACCCAAACCCAATTAGCCCAAACCCATACCCGCTAACTCCGGGTCGGGTCGGGTCGGGTCTGGCGGGTCGCGACCGTCTGCCACCCCTAATTAGATGTACATGTATAACCTAACTTTGATGACTCTTATATTTATACTTATATTTCTATATTTGTTTTATATCACCCTTGTTCATTTTTTTCATGAAAATGATTTTAGCTTCATATATATGTAAATTTTGTCAAAATTATATGATATATATGTTCTATACTTGAGTCACTTACTTTTTATGCCATGTACTCTATTATAGACTCATTTCATATCTGGAATAAATATGTATGCTTTAGTTTTGACAAAACATACATATATCTTGAAGTTTATGTTTCTTGAATAGTTTTGATGAAAATAGAATTTTTCATATTTTATAGTATGATTTTATGAAATAGTAATTCATATGTTTTAATGTTTTAAGCTTCACTGTCTTATTTCCATGATTATGTTTATTACATGATTCTTGTGCACTCTATAATTTTTATTTACTCATAATTTTTGATTCATGAGCATTTATGTGCTTTATACATTTTGAGTGTTGTTTCTTGTATAATTTTCATGTTTTCATGGATACATTTATGTTTTGTTCCTTATTTAAAGGATTTCGTACTAGTTTTCAAAATTATCTTAAAACTAGTTTCTTATTCTTCAATTGGTAGAGTTTTCAACCTATACTAAATTATTTTCAAAATATTATTTTTAAAAACTTCTACCTTATAAAGGCGTTTGGTTGGGAGACCATGTCTTATTAGCTCTTATTAAGTATCTTTTTAAACATGTGCTGATAGGGTAGAAGTTATGAGTTATACAGTAAATTATCATGAAAATTGATTTTTATGTACTCATGTTTTCTCATATATGTATGCATGATATTTTAATTGCTCGATCATACATGCATATATATGATTTTTTGTGCTAAGTTTAACAATATTTATACATATATATTTTATAGCACAAATTGTTTTATGCTAAGTTTGATTTAGTTCTAAATGTTAATTGATATCTTTTACAAGTTTATGCATTGATTTTGTTGGTATTTCAAAAAGGGGAGATTTTTTTTACATTCAATTGGTATTTTATATATTTTCAATCGGTATTACTCCCACTCTTTTTGAGAAAATATTTTATTTTAAAATTGCTCATATTTTTCATATTGGTATCAATTATTTACAATTGGTATTCATATTGCAAAATTGGTGTTTATATTGAAAAAGTTTACAATTGATATCATGAATTATTAACTTTAAGTTGGTATAATTTTTATATGATATCCATGTTGCCATTCAATTGGAATTCTTTTTGGTATTAAAATGTTTTTTATTGGCATATGTTTTTAGTTTCTATTGTATCAAAATTTGTTTTAATTATTTTTCAAAATTTATGTTGACATGTATTGCTTATATGTAAGGAGAGCTTAACATCTCCTACACACACGTATATATATTCATGATGAGTGTAGTATATAGAGAAGATCTTGACATCTTTTCTTTATATGGTACACGTGTGTAGGAGAGCTTAACATCTCCATCTATACATTGTATATTATACTTATATGGGTTAGGGTTTAGTCATCACTTTCTTCATGTAATGCATGTATGTTGGGGGAGTTTCTTCTAGTCTCTCCTCTTCATGGATGTATATCACATATACATTCATCTTGCTTTTCTTCACCTCTTTGTTGATGAGTGATAAAAAAAGGGAGAATGATTTGAGAATGTTTAAATATGCATGTTAGTTTTATGCATATATTGTGTTTTGATATCATGATTTGGTTTTGATATCTAGAATTTGTATGCATATCCGTTCTGTTAGATTGTTTATTGGTATCAAGAGCTTTTATTGTTTCATTGATATCAAGAGCTCATATTGCATATTCATTTATATCATAATTTCAATTGATATTACATATTTTCAATTGTTCAGTTGGTATCAAGAGCATTGGTATCAAGAGCTTACATTGCATACTTATTTGAAATTGGTATCAAGATTTTGCATACATTTGGTACTTAGAGCTATGCATATCTATATGATTATTATGTTTGGTATCATGTGTTTTTATTGAATATCTACATGTTTTATGCTATGCATGAGTTAAGGGGGACTTCTATGAAGCTTATGTTTAATCCATGCATATATAACCTCATAAGTTTTGTCATCATCAAAAAGAGGAGATTGTTGGCCCGAAAACCTTTTACCCTAGTTTTGATGATGACTAACTTAAGAGGTTATAGTACTAATGATCTTGTGTTTATATAGTTTCAGATATTCAATCATGATCTTAGTCAGTGTTTAGCTTCAACAAAGACGTGAAGTTAAGTTTCAAAGCTTTCATAAGTTGATTCAAGAGCTCATGCTTAAAGATCGCATCAAGTATTTAAGATGGAGTCAAGCTCCTTGGATCATGTTTGGATCGAGTCGTCTTGGAGAAAAAGATAGACAAGAAGACTTTGGTCTAGGGTTGTTTATTTTAGATCTTGTGTAAGGATAGTTTAGCCTTGAGTTGCTCAAGTCACACACACAAGTTTATAGTTTTTGATTTCAGTTTAACCGTTTCACTTGAAGAATTTATATTTACATGGTTTGCACAAAACTCATAGAAAGAAGTTCCAAGTTTTGTGTCTTCAGTTTTGAGTTTCAGATTTTCAAGTATACATCTTTTAGTTTCATGAATAGAGTTCATCAAAAGAAGTTTACATGGTTTATTATATATTGAATTTCATCCATATGCATCTATGCTTAATATGTTTAGAAAAACTTATTTTGGTGTTTTTAGTTCATGGTTTTAAGTTTTGTTTTTATCAAAACTTATTTTGGTAATTATTGTCAAAAACGAGAATATATCATTTACTATGTGTATTAGATTCTATCCATACACACTATACTTAAAATGTGTTCCAATATCTTATTTTTGTATCTATACAAGTTTTAGAGAAAACAGATTTTCATTTTAAAGTTTAAGTTTTGAAAAATATAGTTTTTATTTAAAGCCTTAATTTCTTTACCTTAAAAATAGTTCACATGTTTGTAATATGTATTGATTTTGATCACACATATTTTTACTTCAAATATTTATATGAACTTATTTTTGAAAAACACCTAGAGGGGGGGTGAATAGGTGTTAGTGCTAATCTAAAACTTAATGCAAAACTAAGTGCGCTAAATGCGGAAGCTAATGCAAATTATGCACAAACTCATACAATACAACAAGTGTAGCCGAATTCCCCTTGCGAGGCTCTGGACTAACTCCCCTTGATTCCCCTTGAAATGGGTTGAGGCGCTATGTGAAGCTCTTGTTGGATGAGTATAAGTTAGGCACACACACACAAGCAATCCAAGCAATGTGCACACACAATCAAGCCAAGCAATCAAGGATATAGCAATATGGATTATGCAAGGCACAATACAAGCAAATAAATATGATATGACAAGATGAATTATGCTCAACACAAGCAAATATGATATGAATGAAGTATGATGCTTTGCACAAATGTAAAGAGAGAGAGTTTAGAGACAAGTGGATCAATCGCAAACACAAAGATATGTTTCGAGGTTCGAGCACCCTTGCTCTACATCCCCGCCTACACCACCGTGTAGGATTTCCAATCCACTATACCGTCCACCGAGGACTCCCACCGAGGGAACCTTCACCGAGAAGGATTTTTACAACAATGGAGTACCTAACTCCTCTCTCAAACAACCACCTCACAACCGAGGGGTAGGCCCGTAGCCAAATACAACAACAACCAATACCTCTACCGAAGAGGCTCACAACCAATCTCAATCACCTCACACTTGAGGGATACAAACCAAACACCCGATCACCTCTACCGAAGAGGGATACAACAAGAATAAGGGTGTACAACTTAGAGGTTACAACAACAACCTCAAAACTCTCTCTTTTCTT
Source organism: Agave tequilana (assembly GCA_038442645.1). NCBI lineage: Eukaryota > Viridiplantae > Streptophyta > Magnoliopsida > Asparagales > Asparagaceae > Agave > Agave tequilana. The sequence continues at coordinate 57,245 of JAVJIF010029344.1, read as the reverse complement.
TTCTCTTTTCTTTTCCACAAAAACAAGATCCTAAATAGATTAGGATAGTATGATAGCTCAAGTGTGAAAAACTAGGTGTTTTTTGGAAACAAGCAACAAAGAAAAACTAATTGGGAAGTCTCTTGTAAAAGATAGAAAATGCAAGTTCAAATCAAAATCCCAAAACCTAGTTTTCTTTGATTTTCCAAAAACCCAAAATAATGAAGATGAGAAGTTTTAAAGCCCACAAACTCTTTTTAAAAACTCTTTTAAACACCTCAGAAAACCAGAATTTTTTCTCTTCAAAAACTTGGCAAAAGTCCCCAAAGAGATGGGGTTTTTATAGCCCCAACAGAAAACTAGCCGTTAGAGCTGAGCTGGCAGCTCTGACAGGCAGCGGTCGACCGGCCCGGTCGACCGCCAACGGTCAGAAATATGACCGTTGGGCAACTGCGGTCGACCGGCCCGGTCGACCCAGAAAAACAGAGAGCAGAGCTCTCGATTCGGTCGACCGGCCAGGTCGACCGTTTTTGTGTCTGCCCAGACGTGCACATCTGTGCACGTCGGTCGACCCTACGGGTCGACCGGCTCTTGGTGCGGTCGACCGTCCGGGTCGACCGACCAGCCTGTCAGCACAAAAAAAGACAGAAAATTTTGGAAAAATATTTTCTAAAAAATCTTTTCTCTTTTTAAAAATACCATAAAAATTGTTTTATCATTTATATTGAAACTCAAACAAGTGATAAAAAATTTCAAGACAATATATCAACATGTCAATTCATTTTTGTGTCTTGCCAATTTTATCAAAAACAAAACTTGTATTTTTATCAAACTTGATTTTTCAATAGGAAATCTGATTTTCCTAAAACTTATAGAAATACAAAAACATGATATTTGAACATTATTAAGCATGATGCATATGGACATAGGTCTAATATACATTCAACAAATATATCATAGTTTTTGTCTTTAATTTCAAAAATATGTTTTATACCAAAACATAAAACTACATGAATAGGTATGTCAAACTAAGTTTGTATAAGTCATGTAAGCATGTATGTATATCTAGAACATATCTAATATACATAGAAATAAAGTAAACTTGTTTTGATCTACTATCCATGAAAACCAAAATCCAAATCATGAAACGTGTGTGTTGTGCACTTGAGCATATCAACTATACTAAACTTTACAAATGGATCTAAAACACACTAAACTAACCTATGGATACCTAAGTCTTCTTGATGATCTTCATCTTCAAGTTGACTTGCTCCAAAACTCCATCCATGGGCTAGGCAATGTGTGATCTTGACGCTTTGGCCCTGGAATCATCATGAAAAGCTTCTATGCACCTTGTTGAAGCTAATCACCAACTAATATCTTGGTTAATGATCTGAAACTTAAACAACACAAGATTATTAGTAAACATAACTACATGAGTTAATCATCATCAAAACTAGAGTGGAAGGCCTTTAGGCCAACAATCTCCCCTTTTTGATGATGACAAAACTCATGGAGTTATATATGCATGGATTAAAGTTAGGCTTCAAAGAAGCTCCCCCTTAACTCATGCATAAGCAAATAAACATAATAATATGCAATGAAGGCTCTTAAAACATGAATGCATAAATATGCATAAACAATAAAGGTTCTAGATACCAATGAAATATTCAAAACAAAACATGCTCTAGATACCAATTAACAAATAAACATTAAACTATATTAAACTTAATATATGCAAAAACATAAGTATGCATATATAAAAACATGTTAAACTCTCAAATAATTCTCCCCCTTTTTGTCAATCATCAACAAAGGGGTAAACAAAGTAAAATCAAATCGAACAAATTTTTCTCCCCCTTTTGTCAATCAAAAAGATCAAGAAGGGTGACTATAAACAACATGATATCAATAGATAAATATGTCAATGAAGCAACTTGATATCAATTGAATATAAATAAAGATCAATAGATGTTATATGCTATATACATTCATGAAGAGGAAGACGCTAAGTTAGCTTCCCTACACATATGCATTACATGAAAGAGGGATGTTAAGCCCTAATTCACATAACACACATTATGTAATGCATAAGAGGAGATGTGAAGCTCCCCCTACACACGTGTACCACATAAAGAAGAGACGTTAAGCTCTTCAATACAAGATACACTCATCATGAATCTATATGCATATAGTCAATACAAATCAAAACTTTTGTATTTTTCTTAAAAACAAAATTTTTAAATACCAATTTTAAGCAAAAACACATGAAACATCTTGATATCAATTGAAATTAAACATAATAAATTTTGAATGTCTAAACAAAATTTTGATACCACTTGTAAATAATTTTCATATTAAACATATGATACCAATATGAAATTTTCAATTATAAATTAAGGGAGTGGGAAACAAATACCAATTGAAGAATCACCAATTGAAATACAAAATTAAATTTTCTCCCCCTTTATGAAATACCGACTTAAAGGATGCATGGGCTTGATACCAATTTAAAAGTAATTAATTGAAACAAAATTGAAACTCAAGCACTAGCATAAACAAGATTTTGTGAAAAATTTATATCTTAAGCACCAATGAAAGTGTATGAAATAGAATGAGTACCAATCACCAATAGATGATACCAATTGAAAATATACATACACAATAAACCTATGAGTATACAAAAAGATCAAAATGATACCAATTGAAAGAGTTCAATGATACCAATTGACATAGCAATGAGTTCAAGTGTATACATCAAATTACAATACCTCCCAATCAAGGTTCAAGTTTTAAATGATTTTCACTTGTAAAGCATACATGAACATGATCTCCCTTCCAACCTCCCAATGATGGTAGGGGTTTTCAAAAATAGATTTGAAAATGTAGTTTTGTTTGAAAATCACTACCAAATTGAAGAATACGAACTAGTTATAGGAAAAACTTTTAAAACTAGTACGAAATCCTTCAAGTAAAGAATAAAACAAAATAGTTTTTCATGAAATAAGAAATCCACATGAAAATCAACACTCTAATCTAATTAAGCACAATTTTGACTCATGAAAATAAAACATGAGCAAGCAATAAAAGTGAGTGTACAAATAAAGTGTGAATATCATAATCATGAAAATATTCAATTAAGCTCAATTATTCCTTAAACATTGAAAACACGAAAATCATCAAAACTTATTTAATCTTCATGGCATATGTATGTCAAGTACAAATTAAAATATACATACATATCCAAAACACAACGAGTCCACTATTTATATATGCATGAAGGCACGTGGCTCAAAAGGATAAACATGTATATCTAATAGTTTGGACAAGATAGACATATACATGAAGTTAAACAATTAAAGACAAAATCAAGAAAAACTAAATCTTCATCAAAACGAATTTCATTTCAAGGTATATGTATGAGTTGTCAACATAATAAGTATACATACATATCCCTAAACACAATTGAGTCCAAATATAGATTTGCATGAAAGGCAAATGACTCAAGGGGTATATATGTATATCTTAAAGTTTGGCAATACAAACATATACATGAAGTGAAAACTCATAAAACAAATCCAAAAATAGAATACAAGTTTGAAATGTATGAATCATCAAAACTAGACTATACTAGCACATTTAATGGGTTCAAATAAGCATGCAACTCAAACATATATAGATTCATTTGTGGCCCACTATATGTACAAGTATAAATCCTAGTTTTAATGAAAACTAACATCTAAACAAGTAATCTTAACAAGAATCATCAAAACACAATATAGAAATCATCATGATAGAACTAAAACATGATTACTATGTAAATTCACATGTATTAGATTCATGATGTACATTATAGCTTAAACAAAAGTGAGAACACTAAGAATGGGTTCATACAAGCATGTGTGTCTCAAATACTATATATATATATATATATATATATATATATATATATATATATATATATATATATATATATATATATATATATGTCAAGGATCTAATAATCATGTCATTTACATACTAATCCATAGACAATGAAACATGCTATAAAACATCAAAGACATAAAATACAAATCATATATGATCAATATGTACATGCATGTGCATTAGATCTAGGTCATACAAATTAGTTTAACCAAGGTGAAAACACAAAATATAAGTCCATATAAAACATGGATGTTTCAACTAACTAATAAGTATAACACTAATCTAATTAACATGGCATGTTCATGATGATCACTAAACATCAAATCATGCTATGAAAGATAAACATGGAAAGCATGTAAACATAAGGAGTTAGAGATTCGATACCAAAACCAATGAGGGCACCGCTCTATTTCTCCAAAACAAAGGTGGTCCTCTCCACCAAACTTTCCCTTGAAAGTGATGCATCCAATTGATCTCCTTTAAGTCCGGAACGCATCCACTCCAAGGTGTCATCACTCTCACGTCATGTGAGAGCCCACACCTACATCAAAAATAATAGGAGGGGTGGTCTTTGGTACCCACATCTTGTTGGGTCCATGGGGGTTAGTCCCTTCCCTAACCCAAACAAATTTCTTTGCTAAATTTGAAACATTTAATCTATCATAACAAAATTTAGCAAGATGGCCTTTTCGGCCACAATGTGTACATGTGTACACATGAGCATACATGTGTTGATGGTGTCCGTGTGGAGCATGTGTATGCCGTGGAGGGTGTGCATGCATAAATGATGGAACTTGTTTCTTTCGAACCAAGGTTTCCAACCGTGTATGGTTCTTAGCACATTGGCTCATAGTGGAGCCCAAACAATCCATTTTCTCCTTCAACATATTTATATCATTTTTAATCATAGAAGAAGTGGTACATGCATTAGGTAGACTAGATGAAGCTACACTAGCATGGCAAACGTGTGCATCAATTTTATTTTGTAAAACAACATTTTTCTTTAAACACATTTCTAAATCTTTAGAAATTGAAGCAATCTTAATTTTCAAAGAATTATTTTCTTTAAAACAAAATCAACTTTTGAAGACAAATTTTCATTTTTCTTCAAAATAGCATGGCAATCATTTTTAGACTTCAAAAAGTTATTTTCTTTAAGTGCAAGATCAAGTTGAGATTTTAATGAATCCCTCTCATTAGCAATCTCCTCTTTCTCTTGCAAAACAACATCAAGTCTAGAATGTAAACTCTTATTTTCTTTTTCAATTTCTAGACTTTTCTTTTTCAAAATCTTATAATTTTCAATTAATTTTTCACAAACAATAGAAAGTTCTTCATTTAAAGCATGGGTATCAAAATTATCACATGAAGAACTAGAGCAATCATCACTATCTACGTGGGGTTCCGAATGTACCTCAAGGGAGTCATTCCCTTGGACCATGAAGCATTGTGAATCGGATTCTCCACTAGATTCCTCTTCTTGAATTTGCACTTGAAGCTCCGAGGTGGTGGTTGTTGTTGTCAATTTGTTCCACACTGCAAAGGCGGAATCAATGTTAGAAACACACATAAGATAATCTTTAGGTAATGTGCTTCTAATGGCCTCTAGGGCTTGTGCATTGGCCCCTATATGATTGCGATCACTAAGGAAGGATTCCTTGGTAATAGCAAGATAAACTTTATGACCTAGGGTTTGTAAATAAACGGTCATCCTAATCTTCCAAACATGAATGTTGGAAGGGTCATACATAGGTGGGGTCATGAAGGCCATGGTAAACTATATGTGTGCAAACAAGCAAATGCAAACAATAGATTAGCAAGCAAATGGATCTCACTCCTAGGATGTTAAGCCTAAGTATCAGGAGCACTAGCTCTGATACCAATTGAAAAACACCTAGAGGGGGGGTGAATAGGTGTTAGTGCTAATCTAAAACTTAATGCAAAACTAAGTGCGCTAAATGCGGAAGCTAATGCAAATTATGCACAAACTCATACAATACAACAAGTGTAGCCGAATTCCCCTTGCGAGGCTCTGGACTAACTCCCCTTGATTCCCCTTGAAATGGGTTGAAGCGCTATGTGAAGCTCTTGTTGGATGAGTATAAGTTGGGCACACACACACAAGCAATCCAAGCAATGTGCACACACAATCAAGCCAAGCAATCAAGGATATAGCAATATGGATTATGCAAGGCACAACACAAGCAAATAAATATGATATGACAAGATGAATTATGCTCAACACAAGCAAATATGATATGAATGAAGTATAATGCTTTGCACAAATGTAAAGAGAGAGAGTTTAAAGACAAGTGGATCAAACGCAAACACAAAGATATGTTTCGAGGTTCGAGCACCCTTGCTCTACATCCCCGCCTACACCACCGTGTAGGATTTCCAATCCACTATACCGTCCACCGAGGACTCCCACCGAGGGAACCTTCACCGAGAAGGATTTTTACAACAATGGAGTACCTAACTCCTCTCTCAAACAACCACCTCACAACCGAGGGGTAGGTCCGTAGCCAAATACAACAACAACCAATACCTCTACCGAAGAGGCTCACAACCAATCTCATTCACCTCACACTTGAGGGATACAAACCAAACACCCGATCACCTCTACCGAAGAGGGATACAACAAGAATAAGGGTGTACAACTTAGAGGTTACAACAACAACCTCAAAACTCTCTCTTTTCTTTTCTCTTTTCTTTTCCACAAAAACAAGATCCTAAATAGATTAGGATAGTATGATAGCTTAAGTGTGGAAAACTAGGTGTTTTTTGGAAACAAGCAACAAAGAAAAACTAATTGGGAAGTCTCTTGTAAAAGATAGAAAATGCAAGATCAAATCAAAATCCCAAAACCTAGTTTTCTTTGATTTTTCAAAAACCAAAATAATGAAGATGAGAAGTTTTAAAGCCCACAAACTCTTTTTAAAAACTCTTTTAAACACCTCAGAAACCAGAATTTTTTCTCTTCAAAAACTTGGCAAAAGTCCCCAAAGAGATGGGGTTTTTATAGCCCCAACAGAAAAACTAGCCGTTAGAGCTGAGCTGGCAGCTCTGACAGGCAGCGGTCGACCGGCCCGGTCGACCGCCAACAGTCAGAAATATGACCGTTGGGCAACTGCGGTCGACCGGCCCGGTCGACCCAGAAAAACAGAGAGCAGAGCTCTCGACTCGGTCGACCGGCCAGGTCGACCGTTTTTGTGTCTGCCCAGACGTGCACATCTGTGCACGTCGGTCGACCCTACGGGTCGACCGGCTCTTGGTGCGGTCGACCGTACGGGTCGACCGACCAGCCTTTCAGCACAAAAAAAGACAGAAAATTTGGGAAAAATATTTTCTAAAAAATCTTTTATCTCTTTTTAAAATACCATAAAAATATTTTATCATTTTATATTGAAACTCAAACAAGTGATAAAAAATTTCAAGACAATATATCAACATGTCAATTCATTTTTGTGTCTTGCCAATTTTATCAAAAACAAAACTTGTATTTTTATCAAACTTGATTTTTCAATAGGAAATCTGATTTTCCTAAAACTTATAGAAATACAAAAACATGATATTTGAACATTATTAAGCATGATGCATATGGACATAGGTCTAATATACATTCAACAAATATATCATAGTTTTTGTCTTTAATTTCAAAAATATGTTTTATACCAAAACATAAAACTACATGAATAGGTATGTCAAACTAAGTTTGTATAAGTCATGTAAGCATGTATGTATATCTAGAACATATCTAATATACATAGAAATAAAGTAAACTTGTTTTGATCTACTATCCATGAAAACCAAAATCCAAATCATGAAACGTGTGTGTTGTGCACTTGAGCATATCAACTATACTAAACTTTACAAATGGATCTAAAACACACTAAACTAACCTATGGATACCTAAGTCTTCTTGATGATCTTCATCTTCAAGTTGACTTGCTCCAAAACTCCATCCATGGGCTAGGTAATGTGTGATCTTGACGCTTTGGCCCTGGAATCATCATGAAAAGCTTCTAAGCACCTTGTTGAAGCTAATCACCAACTAATATCTTGGTTAATGATCTGAAACTTAAACAACACAAGATTATTAGTAAACATAACTACATGAGTTAATCATCATCAAAACTAGAGTGGAAGGCCTTTGGGCCAACAATTTTTGTGTAATTTATGGAGTTTTGTTAGAATTTATAAATGTTTTTAAGTCCAGATTTTTAACCCTATGTATCCTGTCAGCCGACCGATCGGCCGATCGACACATGAGTCGGTCGACCAAACGGTCGACCGACGTGCACAAAAACATGCACAAGCCATTTGTCCTGGCTCGGTCGATTGACCGATCGACGGCAGCAAGAAGCAGTCGACCAATCGGTTGACCGACTGGCTCAACCAATCTCTGTTAGGTACCAGTTAACTGAACGGTCGACCGACAGAGAGGTATCTCTATGTGGCCTGGGGGCGGTCCACCGGAAGGTCGACCGACTACCCCAATGGTGAAAAATTCTACCATTCGCCGGTCGACCGGTCGGTCAACAGACAGGCCTGTCTGACCTGGGTTTAGCCTCCAACGGCTAGTTTTCTGAACTCCTATAAATATGGGGTTTTAGGGCCAGTTTTCTAGAAGATTTTCATGAGCCAAAATTCCTACCTTCTACAAAGTTTTTAACAAGTTTTCAAAATAATTTTTGAGCTTCAAATTAAATATTTTTATTTTGTTTCAAAGTTTTGGAAAATCAAAAGAAAACAAGTATTGGGAATCTAGTTTTGTTCTACAATTTCTTCATCTATCAAGAAGTTTTTCCCAAGAGTTTTCTTTGTGTTTTCTTTTTAAAAAACTTCATATACTCACATACTTGAGCTCTTCATTGTAAATTTATCCTTTAGGATCTTGTTTGTGAGAGGTGTTTTGTTTGTGATCTTTTGTGATCACCAAGTTGCTGTTTGTGATTAAGTGATCATCAGGTTGTATTTTTCTCTTTGCTTTGTGCCTATTCTCTTGTGTAAAGGTGTGAGAGAGTTGGAGTTGCGTACTCCTTTTTTGTATTATTGTAATTCCTCGGTGGAGGTCCCTTTGTGGAAGGTCCTTGGTTATTAGTATATGGGACTGTAACATCAGGTTTGATTTTAAAGTTTAAATATGTTTGACCTTTTGGTGGTGATTCGGGCTGTATACGCTCGGGAAATGGCGACAGGAGACATAAGGTATATCTATGCTGGTTTCCTTGTTTAGATTATCTTCTTAGCGTACCAATTTCATGAATCCATAAACTACTTTCGTACAACTAGTTTTGCCCGCATTTTCATCTAACACTTTACCTAAATGTCTCATTGCATGCTTGCATGTGCATCCTAACAACTTCCAATGCAGTCTGTTAACTCTGAGATGGGATGCGCCTCCACTCGGAGGCAATAACACAGCCTCCACCACATCCCGCCAAGACGCTCTGTTGTGGGATTTCCCCCACTTAGAAGGCCGGACTATATGGCAGGGATATTCCCCTCCAGAGAGTCAGTTTCACAGCTCCTCTGATGGGATTTTCCCCACTCTGAAGCCAACGTGAATCCAACTTGGCTGTCGAGATTTTTCTTTCTTGGAGGTTTGAATCCGTAGTTGGGATTTTCTCCACTCGGAGACAAAGCTTACCGATACCCCTATGGGATAAACACCCACTCGGATACTACACGCTGAGCCAGTTCTAGCCAACTTGAAGTCAAAGCAAACATTCCAAACAGACATCCAAGTTCAACTAGAGCGATCGCTCGGAAAGATCCAAACAGACATCCAAGTGCAAATAGGTTTTTCACGTAAATATGTGTGTTTGCTTTGATTTTATCTCTAAGATTCATCCATCGATCCATACAATTTGGTGTGTAGATAACTCCCTAGGGAATTGCCAAATATGAACATTTTTTTTTGCGGCTAGGATTTTGAAAAGAGATAGAGAACGAGGGTTTTGAATTTTTTTTTTGAATAAAAGAAGAGGAATTTATCTCTGATACCAAAATGATGTGAAAATCAAAACCTAAAATTTGAATTGGGATATGAATATGAATCACAATCCAGTTTTAGGCTTCACCACCTGTTGATTCAATCCAAATAAGTCAAATCAATGCTAAAACAATTTTTTTTACTAAAACTTAATTGCTTTATTCATTGAGTTTGGTCTTTTAAATAGGCTTCACTCTATAAGTTTCAACCTACTTTCGATGTGAGACTAAATAAAAAGTAATAAAATAAATAAAATGCTGAAAAAAAGCATAACTAAATAAACTTAATCTCAACCCTAAAAACTGGCCTCAAACGAATTTCAGAAGGACTCAGATGAAAATCATGTTGGAAAATATGAAGAATAAATGTGAATCTTTGAGTTGAATTATGGCGAGATCCATTGATAGAATCAATTGGAAAATGGTTGGAGTGTGTTCTCCTTCCATTAGGGATGAACGTGGTATATTCACATGTTCAATTTCGACTTCGAATGAATGAGATATTTAAATCTAAAGTTTGCCTAATTCAAAGCCAAAAGGGGACTGAAGGTAGCTAAATACATTTAGTCCCACATTGCCCATGGGATGGAAGTTTAAAGTGTTTAAATAGAGAAAAATGAGAACAAAGAGTGTGCCCTTTGGGTACTTGGAGTTTTCGCGCGCGATTAGGGGAAACCATGCCCGCATTCTTGGGTTCCCTATCGATCCGGTCACGGGCTCGAGTTCGGGTTCCCTATCGATCCGGTCCGGTTCTTTTTGAACCGGGTCTCACGGATATGGGTTATAGCAGATTGTACCCGCTCTACCATCTGGATCCGAACCGAATCAGCAGAACGGCTGACAAAAAAATCACCGCGAATAATTGGGCGGTTTCTGTCTAAAACGAATCGTCGCAACCGTTTAGACCGAACTATTGTAACCGTTCGGTTGGGTTCGGACAGATCTACCCCTCCTGGAGCGTTATAAATAGCGCTCAGTTTCTCTCAACAAAACACAAAAATACAACAAAACACACAGAAAAGGAAAAGAAAAACCAGTTCCTCCTTCTGCATTCTGAAGTAGGACTTCCAACAGGAAGTGAGAATTTTGCAACTCAGATTCTGAAGTGACTTCCACCAGATTCGTTCTGAAAGAAGACTCAGAAAATTCAACAAATTCTTTAATAGAATTGTTGTCTTAATCTGTGACTTCTGAAGAAGAATATTCTTCTATCTTCTTCCTTTCTCTATACAGTGGGTATTCCTCTAAAGTAAAGATAAATATTCACCCTGAAATACAACAAAACACATAGAAAAGGAAAAGGAAAACCAGTTCCCCCCTCTGCATTCTGAAGTGGGACTTCAAACAGGAAGTGGGAATTCTGCAACTCGGATTTCGAAGTGACTTCCACCAGATTCGTTCTGAAAGAAAACTCAAAAAATTCAACAGATTCTTTAATAGAATTGTTGTCTGAATCTGTGACTTTCGAAGAAGAATATTCTTCTATCTTCCTCCTTTCTCTACAGTTGGTGTTCCTCCAAAGTAAAGACAAATATTCACCAAAAATTTGTCTTGGTCCTGATGCTTTGATAATCCTGTGAAGGTACTAGTTAACTACAGTTCGACCGTTCTGTGATTTGGTAGTTCTATCCAATTACCATGAAGGAGTGTTGTATCTTAGGAGACCAACGTCCAGTAAGTAACCCGTTAGCACCGTAGCGTGGGACGTAATTGTCTTAAGGAGATTCGCTATAAGCGTACCTCACTCTAAGTACTGTATAAGTGAATTAACTTTCTTTATACAGGGGTTATACTAATATTTAGTATATTGAGACTGACTCATAACCAATCTAATTGGTGTTTAACCAAGGAAGGTAACTGAAAGGTGGTTCTTTCATTAAGGAACGTTTTATTAAACGGAAACCTCCCACCTGATATTTACCGACCTAACCAATTAGATCGGTGATATTGATTAGTTGTCAGATTGATTCCCGAAACTAACAATCTTAAGACAATTAATTATTGTAGTTTCTTACTTCTGTTTTGCTTGAACTTACAGAAAAATGTTTGAGACTAATAAAGATAGCTCAAGTAAGGCACCAAACATGCAGATCCAAACTTTGATGTGTGCTCCATTTCCTAACCCGAAGCCGGAGAAGTCAGAAAAATTTGATGGCACAAAATTCAAGAGGTGGCAACAGAAGATGCTCCTCTACTTGACCACTCTGCATCTGGCCAAATTCCTATAAGAGGATCCACCAGAACCCTAAATTGATCTGGACTCAGTCCTCACAGTCTATGCATGGACTCAAGGTGACTTCCTTTGCTGAAACTATATTTGAATGGACTGGATGACTCTCTTTATAATGTCTACAGTCTTATCACAACGACAAAGAAGTTATGGGCCAGTCTTGATAAAAAATACAAGATTGAGGATGCCGGTACCAAGAAGTTCATCGTAGGACGATTTCTGGAGTACAAAATAGTGAATAACAAGACTGTGATCAGTCAGGTGCAAGAGTTTCAACTTATCTTGCACGAGATAGAGGCTGAAGGTATGAATCTACCTGAAAATTTTCAAGTTGATACTATTGTGGAGAAACTCCCACTTCCGTGGAGAGATTTCAAGAACTACCTGAAGCACAAGTGCAAGGAGCTAAAGTTGGAAGATCTCATTGTGAGGCTTCAGATTGAGGAGGATAACCGAAAGTTCAAGAAAAGGAGCAGTAAGACTCCTATGAAGCCAAGGCCAATGTGATCGAAGACTCAAAGGGGAAAGCATCTACTTCCAAAAGCTTAAAGCGGAAGAAGATTGCCCAAGGGTACAAAAGCAAGGTCTAAGAAGGCAATAACATGCGCTTCAAGGGAACTTGCTACATCTGCAATAAAGAGAGACATAAGGCGAATGAATGTCGCAACCATCTCAAAAAGAATAAGAAGAACCATTCACAGGCAAACCTGACCGACCATACTTGCCAAGCCTTTCAGTTGTGGTGTCAGAAGTGAATCTGACGACCAACAGTAAGGATTGGTGGGTAGACACTGGGGCTACTCGAAGCATCTGCTCTGAGAAATTATTATTCTATGAATATTTTAAACTAGAGCAAGATGAGCAACTCTTCATGGGAAACTCAGCCATCTCCAAGGTTGAGGGAAAAGAAAAGGTCATCTTGGAATGGACATCTGGGAAAGAGCTTACTCTAAAAGATATGCTACATGTTTCAGATATCTGCAAGAATCTGATCTCTGGATCAATAGTTAGTAAGAAAGGATTTAGAATGATTTTTGAATCAGATAAATTTGTACTTACTAAGGGTGGGATGTATGTGGGAAAGGATTATCTTGTTGATGGACTTTTTAAAGCCAATGTTACAGTGGTGGATAAAAGTCTGTGTATTTGTACCCTAAGCTTATAAATAAAGAAAAGTCTTCCGTTTATTTGCTTGAGTCTCCTATCTTATGGCATGCTAGATTAGGGCATGTAAATTACAAGTCTTGAAAAAACTTGTCTAATCTAGAATATATTCCTAAACTCAACTTGAAAGAAATTCGCAAGTGTGAGATTTGTGTTGAGGCCAAGTTCGCGAAAAATTCATTTCACTCAGTTGATCGAAATACAGAACCTTTAGGGTTAATTCATAGCGAACTGTGTGACTTAAAGTTTATGCCTACCAGAGGCAGGAAAAAGTATTATATTACTTTTATTGATGATTGTACAAGATACTATTATGTGTATCTTCTAAACAGTAAGGTTGAGGTGATCGTACACATATTTTGCATTCTTTTCATTAACTCCTACATTTATCTTGTAATAAATCTGCTAATTTCTTTGTCTTAAATGTTTATTTTGTAGAAGATAATAATGAAGAGAAAGAGGATTAAACCAAATAAATACCAGTTAAAATCAGATTTAACTGGATCTATTTGGTTAGCTGAGGATGATCCCAGATCTAGTTAGAACAAATCAAGGATTGGGGCAAATGTTCAGCTGAAGATCAGAGCAAATCAGAAAGATAACACCAAATGGAAACCAGTAAAATTCAGATTTCTATAAATCCATTTTGGTTAGCTAAAGATCAATCGAGGATAATATTAAATACAGAGAGATAAATGGATAGAGAGAAGATCAACGGATGAGATGAAGCAAGTTTGACTCAGATTCTGACTGGATACATTTCAGTGTTTGAATCATAACTTTCACTACCGAATCTCAAATCTGATGATTCAAGATGATTCAAAAAGAGGACATATAGAGATACAACTCTTATGTTGATCACTATTTATAATTCTGTAATTTGTTAAGTGATATATTCAGCAATCAACACGCCAATAAACTGCAGATCAGAACTGAATATCCGCATCAAATCAAGTTTGGAGAAAAGGAAGGATTCAAATTCAGAAATAGCCAGCTTTCTCTATCTTCATACTCCTCTAACCTCTGCATTTCTTCTATAAACACCTGTATTTCAAGGCAAAAGGAAAACGACCATGCAGAGATAGGATTTAGTCCAGTTTTTCATTCTTTGTAGTGTAGGTTTTTGTTTTCTTTTGATGTAAATTTTATTTCTTTGTAAGTATAGTTTAGACTGAGATTCATGTAAGTAAGAGAGAGAGGCTTATGTTGAGAATGACACCGATGTACCTCCTCCTTTCTTCCATCGTTTCTGCAAGCAATAAAAGGTAACTTTTTTTTTTACATTTGTCTTTACTTTTGTTTCCTTCTTCTTCTTTCTACTTTTCCTCTTTTGGTTATGATGAGCATTCAAGTGAATCTAGAAGCATCAGTATAACAATGTTTGTGTGAGTGCCAATGATATTTCATGATGATGTTCTCCTCCTCAAGACTCCGTATCATTTCATTCTTGTTCGTCTTGATGATGTAATGCGAATGGGGACTGAGCTCGATCTTATGGCTTATGCGTTGAACGCCTCTAAAGCAAGGTAGAACATGCAAGGGTTCTAGGTAAATCATCAACTGAAGGAGGTAAGTATTTCTTTAATCTTTTCTTTTTTTTCTTTTATTTCTTTAGTTTAGATCACCAACACCAACAACACCAACTTCTTTTATCACTCCTTTTCCATTTCTTTGTACATATCCAATTCTGATTTCTCCATCTTCTTAATCTACCATCTTCTTCCTCTTCATTATTATCTTCTACAAAATAGACATTTAAGACAAAGAAATTAGCAAATTTATTACACGATAAATGTAGGAGTGTAATGAAAAGAATGCAAAATATGTGTACGATCCAAAATTTGATTGAGGTTGAACCTGCACACAAAATACAGAATTTCAGAACTTTTAAAATAGTAGTGCAAGGTACTCAATACTACCGCGATAGCAAGTGGCTATGCGGGTCGTGATCCACAAGGAGGGACTAGCGATGGAAGCTTGTTTAAAAAGTCTTCTTCAGTTTTTTTTTAAAAAAAATGAAAAAAAGTTAAAGTCAAGTTAAGAAGAAAGTGGTAGAATAAGAAGGTGGAGAAAACAGAAAATAGTCATATACAAAGAAATCAAAATGAGTGATGAAAAAGTTAGTGTTGTTGTTGTTGGTGATCTAAACTAAAGAAATAAAAGAAAAGAAAGAAAAGATTAAAGAAATACTTACCTCCTCTGGTTGATGACTTACCTGGAACCCTTGCATGTTCTACCTTGCTTCGGAGGCCTTCAACGCATAAACCATAAGATTGAGCTCAGTCCCCATTCGTATTACATCATCAAGATGAATAAGAATGAAATGATACGGAGTCTTGAGGAAGAGAACATCATCATGAAATATCGTTGGCACTCACACAAACACTGTTATGCTGATGCTTCTAGATTCACTTGAATGCTCATCATAACCAAAGAGAAAAAGTAGAAAGGAGAAGAAGGAAACAAAAGTAAAGACAAATATAAAAAAATTACCTTTTATTGCTTGCAGAAATGATGGAAGAAAGGAGGAGGTACATTGGTGTCACTCTCAACATAAGCCTCTCTCTCTTACTTACATGAATCTCAATCTAACCTAAGCTCACAAAGAAATTAAAATTACATAAAAAGAAAACAAAAACCTACACTACAAAGAATGAAAAACTGGACGACATGGCGCCGTTGCCGGGGAGGGACGGTAAGTAATTCTCTTTAAAGTTTACATTTTTAGTTAACTTTCTTCTTTACTTTTTGTATAGATTTAACAACAAGGAATTCTTGCTACAGTGGACACATAAGTGGCCTTGGACTCTGCTCAAGAAAGCAGAGCTAAGAAGCCCTCAGATTTGCTACAGTCCTGTGGCAAACTGAGTGAACTACTAACCTGTATTTTCTCCAGGTTGGCTGAATTGCGTAGTTTAAATATCTGTAGCGTTTATTTCCTTATTTGTCTCACTGTATTTACTTTTTAACCCCAACAGTAAAATGATGATTGTAAATGCTAAAAAATGATTTAGACTTTGCATTTTGGCACGTGTCTATTTCATTACATTTTCTATTTACCGTTGAAGAGTGCTGGAGCAAAGGTACGTGTGCATAGCATCTAGTATAAGAACACTTTTGGATTGTTTACATTGCTTAAGTGTTACTTTTCTTGTACACTGCACTAAATTGATCTAAGGACTTGTCCTATAAACAAGATAAGGTGGGAAAGTCATTACCCTCCCTTAGCCCACAAACAATCTCCTCACTCACTAACCGAAGCCTAACTAAAAATGAGTAGACGTTGGCCCTAGGGACATCTCAGACTCAATTAGGAGATTATC
Organism: Agave tequilana; assembly: GCA_038442645.1. Taxonomy (NCBI): domain Eukaryota; kingdom Viridiplantae; phylum Streptophyta; class Magnoliopsida; order Asparagales; family Asparagaceae; genus Agave; species Agave tequilana. Next base: position 40,625 of record JAVJIF010029344.1, on the reverse strand, counting down.
CTAAGGGGAAAGGTGTTGGAATTTGACTCCTACCAAATAGTGTCTAGGAAGGGGATTAAGGGCCGAAAGCCTGAAGGTTGGTGGTTACTTAATTAAGGAACGTTTTTGATAGATAACCTCCTACCAATCTTACCCTGACCTGGCTGATTAGCTTGTGGTAAAGTCTACATTATACCTCTCGTGGACAGTCTAACCAGTTAGGAGTCATCATGGTCATAGGTCTACCCTAACTTAGCTTAGAATTTTTTTTCTTTTTATTTGTTTGCTTATTTGTTTGTTTTTTTTTCTTTGTTTGTATTTTATTGTGTGAAATGGCTTATAATAACAATTTTTTTAATTTTAATAGTAATCCATATTACACACCAACCTCTTTTTCGGATATTATCAACCCGGCATATCATAACTTTAACCAACCTAGTGTACCAGATTGGTCTTATCCGAATCAATATAACCCATGCCCCCAATCTTATAACCATAATTTCTAGAATAATTTCAACTCTTCACAGAGTCAGTGGGGATTCACCTCCCCCGAGTCCAATTTTCAACCAACTTGTCCTCCTCATCCACCTTGTCCACAATATTCCAAGATTAATATGCAGTTCCACCAGTCCAAAATAGAAAACCATCAATTTTGAAAATGAGTATGTGTGAGTCCAAACAACAATCACAAAATCTGAGGGACTCACAATTTTACCACTAATTTCAAAACAATACTTCATCTTTTTAAGACCAATCGCAACAAAACGATGAACCTATCAACTATGAAAAGATGCTTGAAGTCATGACTCAAGCTCAAAACGCTCGTAATCATAACATAGATATGATGGTCCAATCTCTACGTTCTCACCATTTGGCCAGTTCTGATGTTAGTAAACATTTTGTTAGAGCCGAAGAGTCATGTTGTTTTGGAACACAAGATTCCATTTCAGCACAATCATTTGAACTTGCCCAAACTCCAAATTTTGAAAGTGACATTGACAGTTTGGCAAGTTATCCCTTTCCTGAAATTGAACTTGAAAATGAATATGATCATGAATCTTAACTTAGTGATTCAATTCAACTTCCTAATTCAATTATGACTCCGATGTCTTCACCTGATTTTAATCTTTTTCCCGAGTCAACATTTGATCCTGTGCCAATTCATAATGAAATTGAATCGCCCATCTTTGATGATCATCATATTTAACTTAATCATTTTTATAATTTTGAAAGTCCCATTGATAAATTGGCAAGTTCTCATTTTTATGAAATTGAATTCAATGAGAAATGTGACCTAGATTCTCAAATCTGTGATCCAGTTCAAATTCCCGAATCAATATTGACTCCTGTTTTGTTACCCGACTTGAGTAATATTTTAGAGTCAGTTTTGATTCCCACACTTATCATTCTTGAACTTGAATCACCAATATTAAGTCAGATTCGATTGCTGGAAAATGAATGTGGACTTGAGTTTCAACTTCTTGATTTGGGCCCACTTCCTGAACCAATCTCGACTCCTAAACCTTACTTGACTTAAGTCACTTTCTCGAGTCGGTATTAGTTCCCGTACTTCCTGAGTCCAAGTCAGTCATTCTATCTTTTCACACTCCATTTTGGGACAAGGCGGTTGACAACATTGACTCTGAAATTAATTATGAAATTTGAAAATTAGATGGGGTAAAATATTTAATAAAAATCATTCATGTATATATCATTTTAGTGGGTTATATTAGAGAAATTTCTGGAGGGTTCCTCCGAACTCCACGAAAAGTCGATTGAGCCGCATTTCGTGGACCAATCAGACCACCACCTTAAGGTAATATTTTCCTTTCCTGTTATCTTTTTCATGCATCTATGCATTAATTCATACATTGAGGACAATGCATGAGATAGGTGTGGGGAGAGTTCTAACATAACTTAGGTTTTTCTTTTTATTAAAAAAAATTTAACATTTTCTTTACTTTAAAAACTTTTTTAAAATAGAAACAAATTTTGACATATTTTTTGTAAGAAATTAAGTCAATTTTAAGGAATAGGAAAATCAAAATTAGTCTTTCTTAAACTTGATCAAAATAAAATTATTTGTTTGATTTTTAGAGTTAGTAAGATAATTTGTCAAAGTAATTTAGTCTTGATCTTTACCTTGATGAAATATGCACACTTTATACACTTACACACTTAGGGTTCAAAAACAAAGATTCTTATGCCTTAAAAAAAATTAAAACAAAATAAAAAGAAAAAAATAAAAGATAAACAAATCTAATTATTGATTAGCTAGGTGCTTTGGCCTAAGCAAGTCTTAGTATTTATGCGAAAGATGATTAGATAAGTTTGAGAAAAAATATATATAAAAATCCTCTGATTAAGCTGGGTATTTGTGCCGAATAAAGCATAAGTATTCACGCCTAAAAGTGATTCATATAATAAAATTCTTAGTTTTGTGGCCTTGTTTGCTCGAGTCCATAAGTCCTTGGGGTGTTTTCTCACCCGGTGCCCTAAGACCGTTTGGTTTGGGAGTCATCGATTAAAGGCTCGTTACATGGGCATATTAGAAAGGCTAATAGAACTAAGAAATAATACCACTAAAAAATATATATAAATAAATAAGGCATAAGAGTTAGAGTTAATGAACCCTTAGTCAAATTTTCACGGTCACAAGGTGCATATGACTTAGGGTAAAGTAATAGACTAGATGAGAAGTACAATTTGATTCCTTACTTTGATTGATAACAATTTTTGAATAGAAGCTAAGTTTAGGAATGAAAAATTCAGTTTTCCTATAACTTATAGATTACTTAAATCTTACAATTATATTTCAAATATTTTTCTCTTTCAAAATGCTTTTCGAAAATAATAACTCTTTGTTTCTCTTTCTTTATGGATTTTGTGGGTGTAATCCACTGAAAACCCTCACGAGACAAAACTCGTCCTCTAGGGGTAACTTAGAGGTTTAACGGCTTGTTGCACAAGCTCAGTGAAATGCGTAACCTGCGAAAGTGGTCTAATAATCTTTGATTTAGTTTTGTTGTTTTGCTCGAGGATGAGCAAAAGATAGGTGTGGGGTGTGATCGTACACATATTTTGCATTCTTTTCATTATGCTCCTCATTTATCGTGTAATAAATCTGCTAATTTTTTGTCTTAAATGTCGATTTTGTAGAAGATAATAATGAAGAGCTGATCGTACACATATTTTGTATTCTTTTCATTACACTCCTACATTTATTGTGTAATAAATCTGCTAATTTCTTTGTCTTAAATGTCTATTTTGTAGAAGATAATAATGAAGAGAAAGAGGATTAAACCAAATAAATACCAGTTAAAATCAGATTTAACTGGTATTTATTTGGTTTAATCCTCTTTCTCTTCATTATTATCTTCTACAAAATAGACATTTAAACAAAGAAATTAGCAGATTTATTACACGATAAATGTAGGAGTGTAATAAAAAGAATGCAAAATATGTGTACGATCACAATACCAGTTATGAGGCAATGAATTTGTTTATAACATATAAAGCCGAAGTTGAGAATCAACTCAACAAGAATATCAAGATTCTAAAATCCGATCGAGGCAGAGAATATGAATCAAATGATTTTAATGAGTTATGTGCTAAATTTGGTATAATCCATTAAACTACAGCACCATATACTCCTCAGCAAAATGGAATTGCTGAACGGAAGAACAGAACTTTGAAGAAGATGGTCAATTCCATGCTCATAAGTTCTAGAGCGCCACAGAACTTATAAGGGGAAGCTTTGTTAACTGCAAATTTATTCTAAATAGAGTACCCCACACGAAACTTGGTCTTATACCATTTGAGTTATCGCATGGAAGGACACCTTCTTGCCATTACCTCAAAATGTGGGGGTGCCTTGCAAAGGTACTAGCACCATTACCTAAAAAGACTAAGTAGAGAGTAAGAATTATGGACTGCATATTCATAGGCTATGCCTTGAAAAGTAGTGCCTACAGATTTCTGGTTCATAAATCAGAAGTACCAGATATTCATGTAAACATGATTATCGAATCTAGAGATGTTGTATTATTGAAGACATCTTTCCATACAAACGGGAAACAGATAAGACTTCTGGGAAAAGAACACAAGAGATGGCGCTCAGGGACGAAAACCCCGAGGAACCGATTGTTAATGCAGACATTGAACCAAGAAGAAGTCAGAGATCTAGAATCTCAAAATCTTTCGATTCAGATTTCATAGCATACGCTATTGAAAGCAAGCCTCAAACATTTAAAGAGGCTATGTCTATTCCAGAAGCAAAAATGTAGAAAGAAGCTATAAATAGTGAAATAGAGTCCATACTAAGTAATCATACTTGGGAATTGGCAAACTTGTCTCCTGGCAGTAAGCCAATTGGGTGTAAGTGAATTTTCAAAAGAAAATTAAAACCCGATGGATCTATCGATAAGTACAAGGATAGATTAGTAGCCAAGACCTATCGACAAAAGGAAAGACTTGACTACTTCGATACTTATTCACCAGTAACAAGAATAACCTCCATTCGGATGTTGATTGCAATTGCAGTATTGCATAACTTAGATATCCATCAAATGAATGTCAAGACTGCATTCTTAAATGGTGAATTAAAGTAAGAAATATATATGGAGTAACCTGAAGGATTTACAGTCAAGGGCCAAGAACACAAAGTGTGTAAATTGGTAAAATCCTTATACAGTTTAAAGCAAGCTCCAAAATAATGGCATGAGAAATTCGATAGTGTCATGATCAAAGATGGATTTACTATCAATGATGTGATAAGTGTGTTTACACTAAAACAGTTGGAAATACATGCATCATTGTTTGTCTTTATGTAGACGACATGTTGATACTTGAGACTAATTTTGAAATTATTAAGTCCACTAAAAGAATGTTATCCAACAGTTTTGACATGAAGGATCTTGGAGTTGCTGATGTAATTTTAGGAATTAGAATCACAAGAACACCAGATGGAATCAGTCATCTCAATCTCATTATGTGGATAAGATGATAGAAAGATTCAAAGATCATGGGATAAAGGAGAATACAAATTCTTTTCTCCCACACATCCAGCTTCGTAAGAATACAGGAACTGGGGTACGCCAGTTGGAGTATTTTTAGATTATCGGAAGTCTAATGTATTTAATGAATTACACTAGACCTGATATTGCTTACGCTATAAGCAAGTTAATCAGATATACTAGTAACCTTAGTGATGATCATTGGACTGCTCTACTACGAGTATTAGGTTACGTATCACATACTAAGGAATATGCCTTGAGATATGGACAGTATCCACCTGTACTTGAAGGATACAGTGATGCTAATTGGATTGCCAGTTCTGAGGAATCAAAATCAACTAGCGGATACGTATTTACTCTAGGAGGAGTAGCAGTATCTTGAAAATCTTCCAAACAAACATGCATTGTGATTGCAAAATCAAAGAGATAAGAGAATTACCGTGTAGCTTTGGGCTAACAGGTCGTGTCCACGAGGAGGAATGCGATAGAAGCTTTTCCGTATTTTTGTTAAATAACAAAGAGTGAAGTTGGTGTCTTTCTTTTAAGTTGAAAAAGAAAATGGAGAGAAGGGAGATGATTAAAAGAAAAGTTACAAATTTAGAGAAGGCTTTGGAAAAAGTGAATTTTGTATAAAGTTTGAAAAGTGATTTGTTGTTTTTCAATAAAGAAGAAAATCTAGGCTCACTATCTCACTACTCGACAATATGTTCTTCTATTGAAATCCTTAGTGCCTCAACTTGATCATAGGCAAAAACTTAAGATTGATTTTTGAAAGTTTTAAGCAAAGCACATGAGATGGTTGGAAAAGTTAATTCTTTTCTTTAAGAAATCATCTCGAATTGAATGTTAAATCATCAAGAAGTTCAAGTATGAGATAAAAACAAGTTCAAGAGACGTTTTAAAAAAAGTAGAAATTTAAAAAATCCAAACCCATCCTCATGTGCCTTCAAGAACACTTTCAAGAAGAAAGGCTTAAGTTGGCATGCAAATGATTCATTGGGTCTTTTCATCAAAACCATTCAAAAAGAAGAGGGATCAGAAAGGAGAGTAATAGTGAGCCCAAAAAACTGATTTAGCTACTCATGGAAGACAAAGAACAATGCAAGTAAATAAAGCAAGATATACCGTAAAATAGAGTGGAAGAAAAGGTAGCTTGATCCTTGTATTGATGTCACTTCAATCTTCAGAATAAAATCACTCAATTCCTCTCTCTCTAGTATTTGCTCTGAAGTACAAATTGCAAAATAAAGATACAACTTTTATACTATCTAACAAAGAGCCTAAACCTCAAAAACAAAGAGAAGATTTAGTTTCGGTCCCTTTTTCTCTGAAAAATACAATATTTATAGGCAAAAACCAAACGGGAGGGGACGTATGAAGATATGGGGAGCAAGCGCTCCCCCAACAAACATCAAACGGCCGTGGAAACGTGGTTTTGGCTGCGTTTCCGCGGCCATGGTGTGGCCAAGTAGCCACACTAGGTTAGAGAAGCTCCTCCGTTTGGTGATTTTCCCTTATCTCCGACTGGTTTTCCCATTTTTGCTTCAAGATTTGACGAAACAGTCTTTGATTGTTGGCTTCAACCGTTTGATTTGGGATGATTCATTTCAACCGGTTTCAACCTTCTGATTTGCCAAGATCTACCCTGATTCCCTGATTTCGAATTGATTTTGAATTAAATCAGAATTTGATGGGCTTTTGGGCTTGTTTCTCTTTCCTATCCTTTAGCAATGGGCCTGCATTTTATAAAAAAAATAGGACTTATTAATATGATTTATTTGGATAGTAAACATGGTAATGTGACAACATGTATGCAATATATGTGACCGATCACACCCCCACACTTATCTTTTGCTCGCCCTCGAGCAAAACATCAAAACAAATTCTAATCAATTATTAGATTACTTTCGCAGGTCAGTCGATTGCACTGAGCATGTGCAACAAGCCGTTAAACTTCTAGGTTACCCCTAGAGGATGAGTTTTGTCTTGTGAGGATTTTCAGTGGATTGCACCCACAAATCCATAAAGAAAGAGAAAAAATGTTAGTATTTTCAGAAAGCACTTTGAAAGGAGAAAATATTTGAAGTATATTTGTGACAGTTTAAGTAATCTATAAGTTATAGGAATATCAAATTTTTCATTCCTAAACTAAGTCTCTATTCAAAAATATGTCATCAATCAAAGTAAGGAGTCAAATTGTATTTCTCATCTAGTCTATTACTTTACCCTGAGTCATATGCACCATCGTGACTGTGAAGTTTGACTAAGAGTTCTTTAACATTAACTCCTATGCCTTATTTATATTTATTTTTGGTGGTATTAATTCCTTAATTCCATTACGCTTTCTAATCTACCCATGTAACGAGCCTTTAGTCGGTGACACCCAAACCGGACAGTTTTAGGGCACCAGGTGAGAAACACCCATAAGGACTTAAACACTCGAGCAAACAAGGCCTCGAAACTAAGGGGTTTTATTTATAAAATGTACCCCTTTTAGGCGTGAATACTTATGCTTCATGAGGCACAAATACCCAGTTTAATCAGAGGATTTATATATATATATATTTTTTCAAACTTATCTAATTATCTTTTGCATAAATGCCAAGGCTTCCTTAGGACAAAGCACCTAGCTAATCAATAATTAGATTTGTTTATTTTTTATACATATATAGTTGTTTTCCTTTTTTTATATGGCATAAGAGTCTTTATTTTTTGAACCCTAAGTGTGTAAGTGTATAAATGTACATATTTCATCAAGGTAAAGATCAAGACTAAATTACTTTCACAAATTTTTTCCTAACCCCAAAAATCAAACAAGTCATCTGACTTGACCAAGTGTAAGAAATCCTAATTATGATTTTCCTATTCCTTAAAATTGACTTAATTTCTTACAAAAAATATATCAAAATATTGTTCTTACCTTTCAAAAAGTTTTTTATATATATTTTCTTTTTTTTATATTAGTCATGTTAGAACCCTCCCCCACACTTATCTCATGCATTGTCCCCAATGTATGAAAGAAATGTATAGATGCATGAAATAAAATGGAAAAGACAAAAGTTACCGATACACTAGGTCAAAAAGACCTATAGTCGTTTCATTTACCGGCACCGAATCCAAGAAAAATTTAAAGCGTTGACCATTTACCTTAAAATCATTTTCATTCTTGGTGTCACTGATCTCTATTGCACCGTGTGGAAACACGATATTTACAACGAATGGCCCAGTCCATCTTGGTTTTAATTTTTCTAAAAAAAGATGAAGCCTAGAATTATAGAGTAAGACTTTTTGTCCAAGGACAAAGGTTTTTCTTATGATGTGTTTATCATGAAAATCTTAACTCTATTTTTAGTGATCTTAGCATTTTCATAGGCCTAATTTCTTAACTCCTCTAATTCGAAAATTTGTAATTTTCAAAGGTCACCGGCCTTAGTCAAGTCGAAATTCAACTGCTTGATTGCCCATAAGGCCCGGTGCTCTAACTCAACGGGTAGGTGACAAGCTTTATCATAGACTAACCTATAAGGAGACACCCTAGGGCATCTACAAGTTTGGTGGACCAATCTTTCCAGTTTTGGCTCACAGTCTTCTCCAATATAAGCTTGACTTGTCTATTGGAAACCTCAACCTGCCCACTGGTTTGAGGATGATAAGGTGTGAACAACTTGTGAGTGATGGCATACTTTCGCATAAGAGCTTCAAAGGATTTATTGCAAAAGTGAGTGCCATTATCACTGATGATAGCACGAGGGGCTCCGAAGCGTGAAAAAATGTTCTCTTTCAAAAACTTTATGACAACTTTGTTATCATTAATTCTACTAGGAATGGCTTCTACCCACTTGGACACATAGTCCACAGCAACCAATATGTATTGGTTTCCAAATGAATTAGGAAATGGACCCATAAAGTCGATGCCCCAAGCATCAAAGAGTTCTATTTCTAAAATTGGGTTGAGGGGCATCATATCTCGTCTTGAGATCCTTCCTACCATCTGACATTTAGAGCACGTCTTGCAAAATTCATAAGCATCTTTGAACAAAGTGGGCCAATAGAACCCACTTTGTAGTACTTTTTCAGCAGTCTTGTGGGGACCAAAGTGTCCACCGCATGCAAGGTCGTGACAAAAGGATAGAACACTCTTAACCTCCTTATCGGGAATGCATCTCCAAATGATTTGGTCAGAAAAGTACTTAAAAAGATACGGTTCCTCCCAAAAGAAATATCGGACTTGGGATAAGAACCGGTATATATCGTTTTGGACCAATGAAACGGAGTTTGTTTTGTGACTAAGTAATTTACTATATCAGATACCAAGGTTCCCTAAAGATAGCTAAGAGATTTTCATGAGGAAAATTCTCATTTATGGGTAATTCGTTGTATAGAGAATTAGGGATTCATGAGAGATGGTCAGCAACGATATTTTCTACGCCTTTCTTGTCTCGAATCTCGAGATCGAATTCTTGAAGAAGGAGGATCCAACGAATGATTCGGGCCTTGGCATCCTTCTTCATCATGAGGTACCTAAGCGCAAAATGATTGGTAAAAATGGTGGTTTTGGACCCTAATAGGTAGATGATTGAGCTTGAACCTGCACACAAAATACAGAATTTCAGAACTAAGAATGAAAAGTGCAAGTTACTCAATTCTACCGCAATAGCAAGTGGCTATGCGGGTCGTGATCTACAAGGAGGGACTAGCGATGGACGCTTGTTTAGTAAGTTCTCTTTTATGCTACCATAATGATTAAAGTTCTTCTTTAGTTTCTTAAAAAGAAAATAAAATTGTTAAAGTTGAATTAGGAAGAAGATGGTAGATTAAGAAGATGGAAAAATGAAAAATAGATTATGTACAAAGAAATGGAAAAGAGTGATAAAGATGGTTGGAGCTTGTGATATTGAAATTAAAGAATAAAAGAAAAGAAAGATAACCTAAAAATTACTTACCTCTTCAATGATCATATACCTTAGATCCGTTGCGACGACTTATCTTGTCTTTGAATGCAATCAACCATGGCGTATATGATCTTCCCCATTCTCGATCTACACTACGAATAAAAGAGCGAGCTAAACTAACAAAGAATGGTTATTCATCACCATAGGCCATCAAAGGCACTTGCAATGGCGAAGCAGTCTCGAGGCTATCGGATTCACTTGGATTACAAACACATCAGAGGAGAGTAAACTAAAACAAGAGTAAAGAAGGAAAAAACTTCGATTCGATTCTAATAACAATGAAATAAAGGACTTACTTACACCGGTGTCACCCTCAATATAAGCTTGATCTCCTTCCTCCATGAAACTCGTTTCTCCTCTCAGTTACATAAATTAAAACTAAAAATTACATGAAAAGAAAAACAAAAACCTACACTAAAAAATGAAAAAGTGGACTAAATCCTATCTCTGCATGGTCGTCCCTTTTGCCTTCGAGTGCAGGTATTTATAGGAGAAATGCAGGGGGTGAGGAGTATGAAAATTAGTAAAGCTGGCAATTTCTGAACTCCCCTTATCTCCAAACTTGATTTGATATAGATATTCAGTTCTGATCTGTAGTTTAGTGGCTTATTGATTGATAAATATCACTTATCAAATGATAGAATTAGAAATAATGATCAACTTAAGAGTTGTAGCCCTTTAAGTCCTCTTTCTTGATCATCTTGAATCATCAGATTTGAGTTCTGATAGCGAAAGTTATGATTCAAATACTAAAAATGTATCCAGCCAGAATCTGAGTCTGAATTGCTTCATCTCACCCATTGATCTTCTCTCATCCATTTATCCCTTTAGATTTGGACTCTGTATTTGACGTTATCCTCAGTTGATCTTTAGCTTTAACCACCTAATTCACCAAAAACTGAATTTAACCAACTGAATTTGGGATCATCCTCCTCTAACCAAATAAATCTAGTTAAATCTGAATTTAACTGATATTTATTTGATTTTATCCTCTTTCTCCCCATGATTATCTTTTGCAAAATAGATATTTAAGACAAGGAATTTAGCAGATTTATTACATGATAAATGTGGAATGTAATAAAGAATAATGCAATAAATGTGTGCTATCACACCCCCATACCTATTTTTACTCGTCCTCGAGCAAAGATATAAAACTAAACCAAAGATTATTAGACCACTTTCGCATGTCACGCGATTGCACTGAGCATGTGCAACAAGCCGTTAAACCTCTAGGTTTCCCCTAGAGGACGAGTTTTATCTCGTGAGGGTTTTCAGTGAATTACACCCACAAAATCCATAAAAAAAAGAAATAAAGAGTTAGTATTTTTGAAAAGCATTTTGAAAGAGAAAATATTTGAAATATAATTGTAAGATTTAATTAATCTATAAGTTATAGAAAAACTAAATTTTTCATTCCTAAACTTAGTCTCTATTCAAAAATTTGTTATCAATCAATGTAAGGAGTCAAATTGTACTTCTCATTTAGTTTATTACTTTACCCTAAGTCATATGCACCTTATGGCCGTGAAAATTTGACTAAGGGTTCATTAACTCTAATTCTTACGTCTTATTTATTTATATATATATTTTTTTGTTGTATTATTCCTTAGTTTTATTAGGCTTTCTAATCTGCCCATGTAACGAGCCTTTAATCGACGACTCCCAAACCAAACGGTCTTAGGGCATCGGGTGAGAAAACACCCCAAGGACTTAAGGACTTGAGCAAACAAGGCCACAAAACTAAGTATTTTATTATATGAACCACTTTTAGGCGTTGAATACTTATGCTTTATTAGGCACAAATACCCAACTTAATCATAGGATTTTTTATATATATATTTTTTTCTCAGACTTATCTAATCATTTTTCACATAAATACCAAGGCTTACTTAGGCCAAAGCACCTAGCTAATCAATAATTAGATTTGTTTAACTTTCATATATTTTTCTTTTTTTCATTTTTTTATAAGGCATAAGAATCTTTGTTTTTGAACCCTAAGTGTGTAAGTGTATGAAGTATGCATATTTCATTAAGATAAAGATCAAGACTAAATTACTTTGACAAATTATCTTCCTAACCCTAAAAATCAAACAAATAATCTTATTTTGATCAAGTTTAAAATATTCTAATGGTGATTTTCCTATTCCTTAAAATTGACTCAATTTCTTACAAAAATATGTCAAAATATTGTTTCTATTTTCAAAAAGTTTTTAAAAGTAAAGAAAATGTTAAAAAAAATTTAATAAAAAATAAACCTAAGTTATGTTAGAACCCTCCCCCACACCTATCTCATGCATTGTCCTCAATGTATGAATTAATGCATAGAGCATGAAAAAGAAGAAAGGGAAGGAAAATACTACCTTAAGGTGGTGGTTCCGGTGGTGGTCTGATTGGTCCACGAAATGCGGCCCAATCGACTTTTCGTGGAGTTCAGAGGAACCCACCAGAAATTTCTCTAATATAACCCACTAAAATGATATATACATTAATGATTTTTATTAAATATTTTACCCCATCTAATTTCCAAATTTCATAATTAATTTCAGAGTCAATTTTGTCAACCGCCTTGTCCCAAAATGTAGTGTGAAAAGATAGAATGATTGACTTAGACTCAGGAAGTACGGGAACTAATACCGACTCAGGAAAGTGACGTAAGTCCAGTAAAGATTCAGGAGTCGAGATTGGTTTAGGAAGTGGGTCCAAATCAAGAAGTTAAAACTCAAGTCCACATTCATTTTCCAACAATAGAATGTGACTTAATATTGATGATTCAAGTTCAAGAATGATAGGTGTGGGAATCAAAACTGACTCTAAAATATTACTCAAGTCGGGTAACAAAACAGGAGTCAATATTGATTCGGGAATTTGAACTGGATCACAGATTTGAGAATCTAGGTCACATTTCTCATTGAGTTCAATATCATAAAAATGAGAACTTGCCAATTTATTAATGGGACTTTCAAAAGTATGAAATTAGTTAAGTTCAATAAAATGATCATCAAAGATGGGCGATTCAATTTCACTATGAATTGGCAAAGGATCCAATGTTGACTCGGGAAAAAGATTGAAATCAGGTAAAGACACCGGAGTCATATTTGAATCAGGAAGTAGAATTGAATCACTAAGTTGAGGTTCATGATTATATTCATTCTCAAGTTCAATTTCAGGAAAGGAATAACTTGCCAAACTGTCAATGTCACTTTCAAAATTTGGAGTTTGGGCAAGTTCAAATGATTGTACTGAAATGGAACCTTGTTTTCCAAAACAACATGACTCTTCAGCTCTAACAGAATGGTTAACGACATCAGAACTGGCCATACGATGAGAACGTAGAGATTGAACCATCATATCTATGTCATAATTACGAGCGTTTTGAGCCTGAGTCATGGCTTCAAGCATCTTTTCATAGTTGATAGGTTCAACGTTTGTTGAAAAGATGAAGTGTTGTTTTGGAAGTAGTAGTGAAATTGTGAGTCCATCAGATTTTGTGACTTTTTGGACTCACGCATACTCATTTTCAAAATTGATGGTCTTTTATTTTGGACCGATGGAACTGAGTATGAATCTTGGAAATATTGTGGACAAGGTGGATAAGGAGGACAAGTTGGTTGAAAATTGGACTCGGGGGAGGTGAATCCCAACTGACTCTGTGAAGAGTTAAAATTATTCTGAAAATTATGGTTATAAGATTGGGGGCATGGGTTATATTGATTCGGATAAGACAAATCCGGCACACTAGGTTGGTTAAAGTTATGATATGCCGGGTTGGTAATATCCGAAAAAAAGGTTGGTGTGTAATATAGATTACCAGTAAAATTGGAAAAATTGTTGTTATAAGCCATAACACACACATAAACACAAACAAAGAGAAAAAATAAACAAATAAGCAAACAAAAAAGAAAAAATTCTAAGCTAAGTTAGGTAGACCTTTGACCTAGACGACTTCTAACTGGTTAGACTATCCATAGGAGGTATAATGCAGACTTTGACCACAAGCTAATCAACCAGGTCGGGGCAAGATTGGTGGGAGATTATCTGTCAAAGATGTTCCTTAATTAAGTAACCACCAACCTTCGGGCTTTCGGCCCTTAATCCCCTTCCTAGACACTGATTTGGCAGGGTCAAATTCTAACACCTTTCCCCTTAGGATAATCTCCTAATTGAGTCCGAGATGTCCCTAGGGCCAACTCTACTCATTTTTAGTTAGGTTTGGGTTAGTGAGTGAGGAGATTGTTTGTGGGCTAAGGGAGGGTAATGACTTCCCCACCTTATCTTGTTTATAGGACAAGCCTTTAAATCAATTTAGTGCAGTGTACAAGAAAAGCAACACTTAAGCAATGTAAACAATCCAAAAGTGTTCTTATACTAGATGTTATGCACACGTACCTTTGCTCCAGCACACTTCAATAGTAAATAGAAAATGTAATGAAATAGACACGTGCCTAAATGCAAAGTCTAAATCATTTTTTAGCATTTACAATCATCATTTTACTGTTGAGGTTAGAAAGCAAATACAGTGAGACAAACAAGGAAATAAATGCTACAGATATTTAAACTACGCAATTCAGCCAACCTGCAGAAAATACAGGTTAGTAGTTTACTCAGTTTGCCACAGAACTGTAGCAAATCTGAGGGCTTCTTGGCTCTGCTTTCTTGAGCAGAGTCCAAGGCCACTTATGTGTCCACTGCAGCAAGAATTCCTTGTTGTTAAATCCGTACAAAAAATAAAGAAGAAAGTTAACCAAAAATGTAAATTTTAAATAGAATTTCAGAACTAAGAATGAAAAGTGCAAGTTACTCAATTCTACCGCAATAGCAAGTGGCTATGCGGGTCGTGATCCACAAGGAGGGACTAGCGATGGAAGCTTATTTAGCAAGTTCTCTTTTATGCTACCATTAATGGTTAAAGTTCTTCTTTAGTTTCTTAAAAGAAAATAAAAATTGTTAAAGTTGAATTAGGAAGAAGATGGTAGATTAAGAAGATGGAAAAATGAAATATAGATTATGTACAAAGAAATGGAAAAGAGTGATAAAGATGGTTGGAGCTTGTGATATTGAAATTAAAGAATAAAAGAAAAGAAAGATAACCTTAAAATTACTTACCTCTTCAATGCTCATATACCTTAGATCCGTTGTGACGACTTACCTTGTCTTTGAATGCAATCAAGCATGGCGTATATGATCTTCCCCATTCTCGATCTACACTACGAATAAAAGGGCGAGCTAAACTAACAAAGAAAGGTTATTCATCACCCTAGGCCATCAAGGGCACTTGCAATGGCGAAGCAGTCTTGAGACTGTCGGATTCACTTGGATTACAAATACATCAGAAGAGAGTAAACTAAAACAAGAGTAAAGAAGAAAAAACTTCGACTTGATTCTAATAACAATAAAAGAAAGGACTTACTTACACCGGTGTCACTCTCAGTACAAGTTTGATCTCCTTCCTCCATGAAACTCGTTTCTCCTTTCAGTTACATAAATTAAAACTAAAAATTACATGAAAAGAAAAACAAAAACCTACACTAAAAAATGGAAAAGTGGACTAAATCCTATCTCTGCATGGTCGTCCCTTTTGCCTTTGAGTGCAGGTATTTATAGGAGAAATGCAGAGGGTAGAGGAGTATGAAGATAAGTAAAGCTGGCAATTTCTGAACTCTCCTTATCTCCAAACTTGATTTGATGTAGATATTCAGTTCTGATCTGCAGTTTAGTGGCGTATTGATTACTAAATATCACTTATTAAATGACAGAATTAGAAATAATGATCAACTTAAGAGTTGTACCCCTTTAAGTCCTCTTTCTTTATCATCTTGAATCATCAGATTTGAGTTCTGATAGCGAAAGTTATGATTCAATACTAAAATGTATCTAGTCAGAATCTGAGCCTGAATTGCTTCATCTCATCCATTGATCTTCTCTCATCCATTTATCCCTTTGGATTTGGACTCTGTATTTGACGTTATCCTCGGTTGATCTTTAACTTTAACCACCTAATTTACCAAAACTGAATTTAACCAACTGGATTTGGGATCATCCTCCTTTAACCAAATAAATCTAGTTAAATCTGAATTTAACTGATATTTATTTGATTTTATCCTCTTTCTCCCCATGATTATCTTCTGCAAAATAGATATTTATGACAAGGAATTTAGCAGATTTATTACATGATAAATGTGGAATGTAATAAAGAATAATGCAATAAATGTGTGCAATCAGTAGGGATGAAATTTCTCTAAGGCAAACACTACTGCCAAGAATTCCTTCTCAGTCGTAGTGTAGTTCAATTGAGTATGTTGAGAGTCCTACCAGAGTAGTAAATCACGTGTTGCTTATTATCAGTGCGTTGTTCGAGGACAGCGCCTATGACAAAATCGGAAGCATCGCACATGATTTCGAGCGGCTTAGACCAATTAGATGCAGATATTATTGGTGCAGAAATAAGCTCTCTCTCTTAAGCTTCTCCAAGAATTCATACATTCAGTATCGAAAGTGAAGGACACGTCCTTAGCTAACAGATTAGTCAAGGGCCTAGCAATCTTACTAAAATCCTTGATAAATCTTTGGTAAAAACCGGCGTGTCCTAAGAAGGATCTAATGTCCATCACGCATTTGGGCATGGAAGCTTTGCAATTACCTCAATTTTAGCTCTATCCACTTCAATCCTTTCTTGGAGATTTCATGACCCAAGATAATTCCATGTTTTACATGAAGTGGCATTTCTCCCAGTTCAGTGTCAGATTTTTCTCAGCACAACGTTGGAGGACAAGTTCTAAATGGTGGAGGCATTGAGTAAACGAATCTCCATATATGGAGAAATCATCCATGAAGATTTCTAAGAATCGTTCTACCATATCAGAAAAAAGACTCAATATGTAACGTTGAAACGTTGCTGGGGCATTGCATAAGCTGAAAGGCATTCGACGATAAGCAAATGTCTCAAATGGACATGTGAACGAAGTCTTTTTTTGTCCTCAGGAGCAATAGGAATCTGATTATACCCTGAGTAATCGTCCAAGAAACAGTAATACTCATGCCCCGCCAAACGTTCAAGCATTTGATCAATGAAGGGAAGTGAAAAATGGTCCTTATGAGTTGTGGCATTAAGCTTCCTATAGTCAATGCAAACTCGAATCTTCGTGGGAAGTTAAGTTTGGACCAACTCTTTATTCTCGTTTTCCACTACAGTGAAACCGGATTTCTTTGAAACCGCGTGGACAGGACTAACCTATTGGCTATCAGAAATGGGATAGATTATCCCATTGTCTAAGAGTTTCACAATTTCAGCATGAACAACCTCTTGCATTATAGGGTTTAACCTACGCTGCGGATCTCTTTTAGGTGTGGCATCTTCATTGAGATGAATGCGATGTTGAATGATTGTTGGACTTAATCCCTTTATATCAATCAACCAATGGCTTCCTTATGTTTTCTTAGAATTACTTTAAGATCTTCTTCTTCCTCATTATTTAAATGGGAGGCAATGATGTCAGGGAAGGTCTCTTGTTCGCCTAGATAGACGTACTTGAGATGCGCAAGCAAGGTTTTCAATTCTAAGGAGGAGGAAGGCTCACTGGAAGGATTAGACAAATTTATTGGCTCCATGTTTGGTGAAATAGGGTTCAAGGCCCAATTTACAGCTGACTCAACATCTGATCAAGATTAAAGTCGTCAGACTCTAACCCGAAGTCACACTCAGTTTCTAGTTCCAATTCTTTCCTATGTTCACTTGTCAAGTTCTCAATGAGGTTGACTTCAAATGTTTGGTCCTCAACAATATGGGGTTGTTTTCCTAGATTGAAGACATTGACTTCTCTAGTAATGTCCCCAAAGGTTAACCTCATGGACCCTACAATTGATGATGGCATTGGAAGTAGCAAGGAATGGTCGCCTTAGAATAACAGGAGTTTGAGCCCTATGATTGGACACAGGTTGTGTCTTTAGAACTATAAAATCAATAGGGTAAATAAACTCTCCGACCCAGATAAGGACATCATTAATCTCCCCTTTTGGAACTTTCACTGAACGGTCAGCCAGTTGGATAGTGACTCGAGTTGGACTAAGATCACCCAACCCGAGTTGTTGATAAACTGACAATGGAAGCAAGTTGATACTTGCCCCCAAGTCAAGAAGTGCACGACTAATCTCGGCTTGTCCTATTGTGCAGGAAATGGTGGGACTACCTGGATCCTTGTACTTAATAGGGATCAATCCGATAATAGCTCACTAATGTTAGTGGCTAATAAGACCTTTTTAGGTACATTAATCTTTCTCTTCTTGGTGCACATGTCCTTAAGAAACTTAGCATAGGATGGAACTTATTGGATGGCATCAAGAAGTGACACATTTATTTTCACTTGATTAAAATCTCAATTATCTTGTCCATGTGTGGATTTTTCTTGTTGTTTTTCAACCTATTAGAAATGGCACTATACGCTGGTGCACCTGACTGGTTGACTTATCTTTTTTAGATTCGTCAGATTTGAAAGGATTTGGATTAGATGAGGTGGATGCTTGTTTTGGTTGTGCTGAGTGAGATTAGATGGTATTGACACTTGATTAAACTTTCTTTCCCGACCTCAATGTATGAACAACGTTACATTGATTCATTGATTGATCCTCAGCCAAATGAGCTTGTTGAGAATTCTTAGGATTCGATATTGGTTGACTAGGCAAGGTACCTTTTTGTCTCTCATTCTGTGGAGTGGCTAATTGGCTCATTTGAACCTCTAATCTCTATATAGTTTGCATGAGAAAATCTTAGTTTTTCATGTATCTTTTCATGTTTTCTCAAGGTCAGTCATTCTCCTTTCTAGTTGAGGATTCTGGAAGGAAGATTATGGAGCTTGGTGGGGAAAGTTTTGTTGATAGTTTGAAAAGTTAGGTGGATGGTTAGGAGAATTATTATGAAATTGGAAAAGTTGGGTTGATAATTGGAAGAATTATTAGCATGATGGATTTGACCGTGAGTGGTCATTGTTATTTTGGCTCCATGAAAAATTAGGGTGATTTCTCTAGTCAGGATTGTACGTTGGTACGTAAGGATTATTGTTCGGCCTTGAAAAGGCCACATTCATCGGTTCAGGGTATTGTTGCTGAGCCTGAAACACAGGGCACTCCTCAAACACATGATTCATGATTTGACAGTAAGTACAGCCCGGAGTTGGAAATTGGTTTGGGCTGACTTGATTGACTGGACTTGGTTCCTTAGTTTCTAAACCTTCCAGTCTTCTTACTAGGTTAGCTAACTTAGCCTCATTAGCTATGGATGATTCAATAGAATGGAGACCTCCTTTTGAAGAGATGGAGTTTGGGTTCCTAGAGGTTTCACTAGTAGATTCCCATTGGATGGTCTTTTCAGCTAGGTTTTCATATAAATCCCATCCTTCATTTTCATCCTTCTGCAAGAATCCCCTTAGTACATACTTTCTAAGAGAGTTTTGATAGAATAGTCTAAACCATCATAAAGAATTTGGCATTGTCGCTATTTCTCTATTCCATGATGAGGACATTGGACAATGAGGTCTTTAAGCGTTCAAAGTACCTCCAAAATGGTTCACTAAGTTCTTACTTGAATTGCATGATGTTCTTCCTAATGAGAGCGGTCTTATGAATTGGATAGAATTTCTTCAAGAAGACCTTAATGAAACTATCTCAAGATGTGATAGAGCTGGCTGCTAAGCTGTAAAGCCATTTCTTTGCTAAGTTCTTAAGAGCGAATGGGACAAATCTCAACCTAATAGCATCATCTACAAGGTGTGGGATTTTCATCATTAGACATACTTCTTCAAATTCTCTTATGAAGAAGTAAGCATCTTCGGACTCTAAGTCATGAAACTTGGAGAGTGTGTTGATGAATTGTGGCTTGAGCTCAAAATTATATTCATCAACCGATGAAAGTTGGATTTAAGATGGAAGTGAGGTTCTAATGGGATAGAACCTATCCTGTAATGATATTAGTTGAGCCATAATCGGATTTGGTCTTGGTTCAAACTTGGGTGGTGATATGTTTCTAGTCAACCTAGATGAATTAGGGTCTCTTGACCACACTTGCATACACAAACACAATCACAATCACAAACAAGTTACCAATAGTCAACAAAACTAATCAACCAAGCCCAGTCTAAGGTAACCTTGACCTAGACAACTCCTAACTGGTTGATTGTTCACAGGAGGTATAATGCAGAATTTGACCACAAACTAATCAGCCAGGTCAGGGCAAGATTGGTGGGAGGTATCCGCGCAAAAGGGACGGGCCTAATTAAGCCAAACCACCAGCCTTTGGGGTTTCACCCTTTAATCCCTTTCCTCGACACTGATTTGGCATGAGTCAAATTCTAACACCTTCCTTCTTAGGATAATCTCCTAGTGAGTTCGAGATGTCCCTAAGGCCAACGTCTATCAGATTTTATTTAGGCTTAGGTTGTGCGTGCTTGGAGATGGTTTATAGGCTAAGGAAGGGTAATGACTTCCCCACCTTATCTTGATTTGGGTTTTGTCCTCAGAGTTAATTGTGCAAAGTGTGCAAGATATAGAAAAGTAGCATTCAAAAGCAAATATCACCAAAAATGTTTCCTAAACTATATGCTATGCATACGTACCTTGTCTCCAGCTATCTTCAACAGTAATTGTAAAGTAAACGTAATTAGACAAATGCCTAGAATGTAAGTCTAAATGTTTTTTAAGCAATTAACAATCACTTAAATTACTGTTAGATTAAATAGGGATTGTGAATAGCAGATATAGCATGAATAATAACACACAAAAAAACTTAATTTTTGCAAGCAATATGTCCTGCAAAAAAAGAGTTTTTAGTAGTCCAACAAAATTTTCAACTTTTGCAACGCAAAGTTCTTGAAATTCTATTTCCTACTTTCAAGAGTAGGGGCACAGAATAGCAAGTCTTCTCCTGTAATGCTTGAATGCTAGATCTGAATCTTGACGTCCCTGAAACAAGACACCAAACTTGTTAAAAAATAATTACACTGTTCCCTCCCCGGCAACGACGCCAAAAATTGATTATAAAATCAAAGAGATAAGAGAATTACCGTGTAGCTTTGGGCTAACAGGTCGTGTCCACGAGGAGGAATGCGATAGAAGCTTTTCCGTATTTTTGTTAAATAACAAAGAGTGAAGTTGGTGTCTTTCTTTTAAGTTGAAAAAGAAAATGGAGAGAAGGGAGATGATTAAAGAAAAGTTGCAAATTTAGAGAAGGCTTTGGAAAAGGTGAATTTTGTATAAAGTTTGAAAAGTGATTTGTTATTTTTTAATAAAGAAGAAAATCTGGGCTGACTATCTCACTACTCAACGATATGTTCTTCTATTGAAATCCTTAATCCTTAACTTGATCATAGGCAAAAACTTAAGATTAATTTTAGAAAGTTTTAAGCAAAGCACATGAGATGGTTGGAAAAGTTAATTCTTTTCTTTAAGAAATCATCTCGAATTGAATATTAAATCATCAAGAAGTTCAAATATGAGATAAAAATAAGTTCAAGAGACGTTTTTAAAAGAAGTAGAGATTTAAAAATCAAAACCCATCCTCATATGCCTTCAAGAACACTTTCAAGAAGAAAGGTTTAAGTTAGGCATGCAAATGATTCATTGAGTCTTTTTATCAAAACCATTCGAAAAGAAGAAGGATCAGAGAGAGGAGTAATAGTGAGCTCAGAAAACCGATTTAGCTACTCATGGAAGACAAAGAACAATGCAAGTAAATAAAGTAAGACATACCGTAAAATGGAGTGGAAGAAAAGGTAGCTTGATCCTTGTATTGATGTCACTTCAATCTTCAGAATACAATCACTCAATTCCTCTCTCTCACTGGTATTTGCACTGAATTACAAATTGCAAAATAAAGATACAATTTCATACTATCTAATAAAGAGCCTAAACCTTAAAAACAAAGAGAAAAACTAAATCTAAGTTTCGGTCCCTTTTTCTCTAAAAAATACAGTATTTATAGGCAAAAACCAAATGGGATGGGATGTATGAAGATAGGGGAAGCAAACGCTCCCCTAACAAACATCAAATGGCCGCCGCGTTTTGGCGGCCATGGTGTGGCCAGGAGGCCACACCAGGTTGGAGAAGCTCTTTCGTTTGGTGATTTTCCCTTATCTCCTACTGGTTTTTCCATTTCTGCTTCAGGATGTGACGAAACAATCTTTGATTGTTGGCTTCAACTGCTTGATTTGAGATGATTCATTTCAACCAGTTTTCAACCTCTCTGATTTGCCAAGATCTGCCCTGATTCCCTGATTTTGAATTTATTCTGAATTAAATCAGAATTTGATGGGCTTTTGGGCTTGTTTCTTTTTCCTATCCTTTAGCAATGGGCCTACATTTTATAAAGAAAAATAGGACTTATTAATATGAATTATTTAGATAGTAAGCATGGCAATGTAACAACATGTATGCAATATATGTGACCGATCACATTGCCTGTTCCACTATGGAATCGAAATTCATAGCCTTAGATAAGGCCGAAGAAGAAGCAGAATGGCTTCAACAATTTTCAAAAAATATATCATTATGGCAAAAGCCAGTGCCCGCTATATGTATACACTGCGATAATCAAGCAGCTATATATAGGGCACAAAATTTTATATACAACGGTAAGTCTAGACATATTTGATCGGTCGTTAAGATTGCACATTTATTATCATATTCTCATACTTATTATAAAATAAATTCTGCTTGTTCCTAATTATTGTTTAATTTATTTGTAGGCCCATTCCTAAAGGAGAGTGAAGAGAAACAGCCCAAAAACCCACCAAATTTTAATTTAATTTAGAATAAATTTGAAATCAGGGAATCAGGACAGATCTTGGCAAATCAGAGAGGTTGAAAATCGGTTGAAATGGATCTTCTCAAATCAAGTGGTTAAAGCCAACAATCAAAGATCGTTTCGTCAAATCCAAGAGCTGAAACGAGAAATCTACTTGAAGATAAAGCCAAAACGCGAATCCAGGAGTTACCACCCCCGACTGTGGCCACCTGGCCACAGCCAGGCCGCGAAAATGCAGCCACACCCGCGTTTTCGCGGCCTTATCATTCAGTTAGGGGAGCGTTTGCTCCCCTATCTTCTCACGCCTCCCCCCTCTGGGTTTTTGCCTATAAAAGGCAGGTTTTTCACTGTAAATGGGGACGACCATGCAGAGATAGAATTTAGTCCAGTTTTTCATTCTTTGTAATGTAGGTTTTTTGTTTTCTTTTATGTAATTTTAATTTCTTTATAAGTTTAGGTTAGATTGAGATTCATGTAAGTAAGAGAGAGAGGCTTATGTTGAGAGTGACACCGATATACCTCCTCATTTCTTCCATCGTTTCTGCAAGCAATAAAAGGTAACTTTTTTTTATGTTTGTCTTTACTTTTATTTCCTTCTTCTTCTTTCTACTTTTCCTCTTTTGGTTATGATGAGCATTCAAGTGAATCTAGTAACATCTGTATAACAATGTTTGTGTGAGTGCCAACGATATTTCATGATGATGTTCTCCTCCTCAAGACTCCGTACCATTTCATTCTTGTTCGTCTTGATGATATAATGCGAATGGGGACTGAGCTCGATCTTATGGCTTATACGTTGAACGCCTCCGAAGCAAGGTAGAACATGCAAGGGCTCCAGGTAAGTCATCAACCAAAGGAGGTAAGTATTTCTTTAATCTTTTCTTTCTTTTCTTTTATTTCTTTAGTTTAGATCACCAACACCAACAACACCGACTTCTTTTATCACTCCTTTTCTATTTCTTTATACATATCCAATTCTGGTTTCTCCATCTTCCCAATCTCTCACTTTCTGCCTAACTTCATTGTAATTTATTTTTCTTTTCTTTTTAAGAAACTAAAGAAGAATTTTAACCATCCTTTGTATCTTAAAAGAAAACTTACTAAAAAGCTTCCATCGCTAGTCCCTCATTATGGATCACGACCCGCATAGTCACTTACTATCGCGGTAGAATTGAGCACTTGCACATCTCTATTTTAAAGTTCTAAAATTTTATATTTGTGTGCAGGTTCAACCTCAATCAAATTTTGGCGCCTTTGCCGGGGAGGGACGATAAGTTACTCTCTTTAAAAGTTTACATTTTTGGTTAACTTTCTTCTTTGTTTTTTATACAGATTTAACAACAAGGAATTCTTGCTGTAGTGGACACATAAGTGACCTTGGACTCTGCTCAAGAAAGTAGAGCCAAGAAGCCTTCAGATTTGCTACATTCTAGTGACAAAACTGAGTGAACTACTAACCTGTATTTTTGCAGGTTGGCTGAATTGAAAATCTGAATTTCTGTAGCATTTATCTCCTTGTTTGACTCACTGTATATACATTTTTAACACAACAGTAAAAAGTTTCTTGTAAATGCTAAAAATGATTTAGACTTTGCATTTAAGCACGTGTCTATTTCATTCATTTTCTATTTACTGTTGAAGAGTGCTGGAGCCAAGGTATGTGTGCATAGCATTTAGTATAAGGTTCATTCTTGTATGAAATATTGCTTGAATGTTACTTTTTCCTATATACTTGTACACTGCACTAAATTGACTTAAGGGCTTATCTTATAAATAAGATAAGGTGGGGAAGTCATTATCCTCCCTTAGCCCACAAACAATCTCCTCACTCACTAACCCAAACCTAACGAAAAATGAATAGATGTTGGCCCTAGGGACATCTCGGACTCAATTAGGAGATTTTATCATAAGGGGAAAAGGTGTTGGAATTTGACTCCTACCAAATCAGTGTCTAGGAAGGGGATTAAAGGCCGAAAGCCCGAAGGTTAGTTGTTACTTAATTAAGGAACGTCTTTGACGGATAACCTCTCACCAATCTTGCCCTGACCTGGCTGATTAGCTTGTGGTCAAAGTCTGCATTATACCTCCTATGGACAGTCTAACCAGTTAGGAGTCGTCTAGGTCAAAGGTCTACCCTAACTTAGGTTAGAATTTTTTCTTTTTGTTTGCTTATTTGTTTGTTTGTGTTTTATTGTGTGATATGGCTTATAACAATAATTTTTTCAATTTTAATGGTAATTCATATTACACACAACCTCTTTTTCGGATATTACCAACCCGGCATATCATAACTTTAACCAACCTAGTGTGCCGGATTGGTCTTATCCGAATCAATATAACCCATGCCCCCAATCTTATAACCATAATTTTCAGAATAATTTCAACTCTTCACAGAGTCAGTGGGAATTCACCTCCCCCGAGTCCAATTTCAACCAACTTGTCCTCCTTATCCACCTTGTCCACAATATTTCCAAGATTCATACTCAGTTCCACCAGTCCAAAATAGAAAACCATCAATTTGAAAATGAGTATGCGTGAGTCCAAACAACAATCACAAAATCTGATGGACTCACAATTTTACCACCAATTCCAAAACAACACTTCATCTTTTCAAGACCAATCGCAACAAAACGATGAACCTATAAACTATGAAAAGATGCTTGAAGCCATGACTAAGGCTCAAACGCTCGTAATCATAATATAGATTGATGGTCCAATCTCTACGTTCTCACCATTCTGCCATTTCTGATGTCGATAACCATTCTGTTAGAGCCGAAGAGTCATGTTGTTTTGGAACACAAGGTTCATTTCAGCACAATCATTTGAACTTGCCCAAACTCTAAATTTGAAAGTGATATTGATAGTTTGACAAGTTATCCCTTTCCTGAAATTGAACTTGAAAATGAATATGATCATGAACCTCAAGTTAGTGATTCAATTCTACTTCCTGATTCAATTATGACTCCGGTGTCTACACCTGATTTCAATCTTTTTCCGAGTCAACATTGGCTATTGTGCCAATTTATAATGAAATTGAATTGCCCATCTTTGATGATCATCATATTGAACTTGACCAATTTTATAATTTGAAAGTCCCATTGATAAATTGACAAGTCTCATTTTTATGAAATTGAACTCAATGAGAAATGTGACGTAGATTCTCAAATCTGTGATCCAGTTCAAATTCCCGAATCAATATTGACTCATGTTTTATTACCCGACATGAGTATATTTTAGAGTCAGTTTTGATTCCCACACCTATCATTCTTGAACTTGAATCATCAATATTAAGTCACATTCCATTGTTGGAAAATGAATGTGGACTTGAGTTTTAACTTCTTGATTTGGACCCACTTCCTAAACCAATCTCGACTCCTGAACCTTTACTTGACTTAAGTCACTTTCCTGAGTCGGTATTAGTTCCCGTACTTCCTGAGTCCAAGTCAATCATTCTATCTTTTCACACTACATTTTGGGACAAGGCGGTTGACAAAATTGACTTTGAAATTAATTATGAAATTTGGAAATTAGATGGGGTAAAATATTTAATAAAATTCATTCATGTTTGTATCATTTTAGTAGGTTATATTAGAGAAATTTCTAGTGGGTTCCTTCAAACTCTACGAAAAGTCGATTGGGCCGCATTTCGTGGATCAATCAGACCACCACTGGAACCACCACCTTAAGGTAGTATTTTCCTTTCCTGTCTTCTTTTTCATGTATCTATGCATTAATTCATACATTGAGGACAATGCATGAGATAGGTGTGGGGAGGGTTCTAACATAACTTAGATTTTTCTTTTTATTTAAAAAATATTATTAACATTTTCTTTACTTTTAAAACTTTTTGAAAATAGAAACAATATTTTGACATATTTTTTGTAAGAAATTAAGTCAATTTTAAGGAATAGGAAAATCAAAATTAGGATTTCTTAAACTTGATCAAAATAAGATTATTTGTTTGATTTTTAGGGTTAGGAAGATAATTTGTCAAAGTAATTTAGTCTTGATCTTTGCCTTAATGAAATATGCACACTTCATACACTTACACACTTAGGGTTCAGAAACAAAGATTTTTATGCCTTATAAAAAGAAGAAAATATATATATATAAAAGATAAACAAATCTAATTATTGATTAGCTAGGTGCTTTGGCCTAAGCAAGCCTTAATATTTATGCGAAAGATGATTAGATAAGTTTGAAATATATATATATATATATATATATATATATATATATATATATATAAATCCTATGATTAAGCTGGGTATTTGTGCCTAATAAAGCATAAGTACTCACGCCTAAAAGTGGTTCATATAATAAAATTCTTAGTTTTGTGGGCTTGTTTGCTCGAGTCCTTAAGTCCTTGGGGTGTTTTCTTACCCGGGTGCCCTAAGACCGTTTAGTTTGGGAGTCATCGATTAAAGGCTCGTTACATGGGCAGATTAGAAAACCTAATAGAACTAAGGAATGATACCACCAAAAAATAAATATATATATATATAAATAAGGCATAAGAGTTAGAGTTAAAGAACCCTTAGTCAAAATTTTCACGGTCACAAGGTGCATATGACTTAGGGTAAAGTAATAGACTACATGAGAAGTACAATTTGACTCCTTACTTTGATTGATAACAAAATTTTGAATAGAGACTAAGTTTAAGAATGAAAAATTCAGTTTTCCTATAACTTATAGATTACTTAAATCTTACAATTATATTTCAAATATTTTTCTCTTTCAAAATGCTTTTCAATACTAACTCTTTGTTTCTCTTTCTTTATGAATTTTGTGGGTGTAATCCACTGAAAATCCTCACGAGACAAAACTCGTCATCTAGGGGAAACCTAGAGCTTTAACGGCTTGTTACACATGCTCAGTGCAATCGCGTGACCTGCGAAAGTGGTCTAATAATTTTTAGTATAGTTTAGTTGTTTTGCTTAAGGACGAGCAAAAGATAGGTATGGGGGTGTGATTAGTCGTTAAGATTGCACATTTATTATCATATTCTCAATCTTATTATAAAATAAACTCTGCTTGTTCCTAATTATTGTTTAATTTATTTGTAGACCCATTCCTAAAGGAGAGTGAAGAGAAACGAGCCCAAAAACACATCAAATTCTGATTTATTCAGAATAAATTCGAAATCATGGAATCAGGGCAGATCTTGGCAAATCAGAAAGGTTGAAAACCGGTTGAAATGGGTCTTCCCAAATCAAGTGGTTAAAGCCAACAATCAAAGATCGTTTCGTCAAATCCAAGAGCTGAAACGAGATATCCACTTGAATATAAAACAAAACGCGAATCCAGGAGTTACCACCCCCCGGCTGTGGCCACCTGGCCACAGCCTTTCGCGGCCAAACCCGCGTTTCTGCGGCCTTATCATTTCAGTGGGGGAGTGTTTGTTCGCTCTATCTTCTCACGCCTCCCCCTCTGGGTTTTTGCCTATAAAAGGCAAGTTTTTCATTGTAAATGGGGACGACCATGCAGAGATTAGATTTAGTCCAGTTTTTCATTGTTTATAGTGTAGATTTTTTATTTTCTTTTTATGTAATTTTAATTTCTTTATAAGCTTAGGTTAGATTGAGATTCATGTAAGTAAGAGAGAGAGGCTTATGTTGAGAGTGACACCGATGTACCTCCTCCTTTCTTCCATCGTTTCTGCAAGCAATAAAAGGTAACTTTTTTTTTATGTTTGTCTTTACTTTTGTTTCCTTCTTCTTCTTTCTACTTTTCCTCTTTTGGTTATGATGAGCATTCAAGTGAATCTAGTAGCATCAGTATAACAATGTTTGTGTGAGTGCCAACGATATTTCATGATGATGTTCTCCTCCTCAAGACTCCGTATCATTTCATTCTTATTCGTCTTGATGATGTAATGCGAATAGGGACTGAACTCGATCTTATGGCTTATACGTTGAACACCTCTGAAGTAAGGTAGAACATGCAAGAGTTCCAAGTAAGTTATCAACCAAAGGAGGTAAGTATTTCTTTAATCTTTTCTTTCTTTTCTTTTATTTCTTTAGTTTAGATCACCAACACCAAAACACCGACTTCTTGTATCACTCCTTTTCTATTTCTTTATACATATCCAATTTTGGTTTCTCCATCTTCCCAATCTCTCACTTTCTGCCTAACTTCATTGTAATTTATTTTTCTTTTTAAGAAACTAAAGAAGAATTTTAACCATCCATTGTATCTTAAAAGAAAACTTACTAAAAAGCTTCCATCGCTAGTCCCTCCTTGTGGATCACAACCCGCATAGTCACTTGCTATCGCGATAGAATTGAGCACTTACACATCTCTATTTTAAAGTTCTAAAATTCTGTATTTGTGTACAGGTTCAACCTCAATCAATATTCGTCATAGATATAATACCTTTAAGCAGTTGCTCTCAAATGAAATTATCTCTATTGATTTTGTCTCGTCGAAAGATAATTTAGCGGATCCACTTACCAAAGGTTTAAGTGGAGAGCGTATAAACTACGCATCAAGGGAATGGGTCTAAAAGCCTAACCTTACCGAGTCAGCTTAATGGAAACCTCACTTAACAACTAGAGATGCCACGAACTAAGTTTAAGAGGAAAAACTAGTTATGATTGACTCAGAAAGTAAGCACTTAGGAGCTTGACTCCAATCCATTCCTAAGGTGCACACAAGTGTTTTCTACAAATGGATTAAGAATAAGCTTAATGCTTTTAATGATGCCTATATCTTGTTATTAAACAAGTGGAGTAGAGTAGACTACTCTTAATAGGACGATTAACTATGTGAGTATAGAGTTGGGTCGGCTCTTTGGGAATTTCTATGGAGGCTTTTATTCCCTAAAGATACTCTCTGAAACCAAGAATGTCCAGGGCCAAAATGGACATAACCGAGAACCAAAGTTGATTTGAAAAGTTATTGTGTGAAGCTTGTTTACTTGGCTCACACTAACGGCTAACGGTTCAAGACTTAATTCACTGATTAGCCAGTAAGTCCGATAAAGCTTTCGCTATGGAAGGTTCAAGACCTAGTTCACCTATCCTGATGCAGTTTCTTTTCTAAAGTACCTTTCACTATAGAGTCAGTCTCTTTGTGTGTCAATTCCTTGAATCTCCATTCATTGTGGGGGATTGTTGGAAAATATGAAGAATAAATGTGAATCTTTGAGTTGAATTATGGCGAGATCCCTTGATAGAATCATTTGGATAATGGTTAGAGTGTGTTCTCCTTCTATTGGGGATGAACATGGTATATTCACATGTTTAATTCCGACTTTGAATGAATGAGATATTCAAGTCTAAAGTTTGCCTAATTCAAAGTCAAAAGGAGACTAAAGGTAGCTAAAAGCATTTAGTCCCACATTGGCCATGTGATGGAAGTTTGAAGTATTTAAATAGAGAAAAATGAGAACAAAGGGTGTGCCCTTTGGGTAGTTGGAGTTTTTGCGCGCGATTAGGGGGAAACCATGCCCGCGTGTGCGCCCTGGCGGCCGGCAGGCCGACGTCAGTGCCGGAGCCTGGCCGGGCTTGGGTTCGGGTTCGGGTTCCCTACCCGGTCCGATTCTTTTTGAATCGGGTCTCACGGGTATGAGTTACAAAAGATCGTACCCGCTCCGCCATCCGGATCCGAACCGAATCAGCGCAACGGCTGACAGAAAAACCACCGCGAACAGTTGGGCGGTTTCTGTCTGAAACGAACCATTGTAATGGTTCAGACCGAACCATTGCAACCTTCGGTTGGGTTCGGACGGATCTATCCCTCCCGGAGCGCTATAAATAGTGCTCTATTTCTCTCAACAAAACACAAAAAATACAACAAAACACACAGAAAAGGAAAAGGAAAGCCAGTTCCTCCCTCTGCATTCTGAAGTGGGACTTCTAACAGGAAGTGAGAATTCTGCAACTCAGATTCCGAAGTGACTTCCACCAGATTCGTTCTGAAAGAAGGCTCAGAAAATTCAACAGATTCTTTAATAGAATTGTTGTTTGAATCTGTGAAAGAAGAATATTCTTCTATCTTCCTCCTTTCTCTACAGTGGGTGTTCCTCCAAAGTAAAGACAAATATTCTCCCTGAAATTTGTCTTGGTCTTGCTCTTTGATAATCCTGTGAAGGTATTAGTTAACTACAGTTTAACCATACGGTGATTTGGTAGTACTATCCAAATACCGTGAAGGAGTGTTGTATCTTGGGAGACCAGCGTCCAGTAACCCGTTAGCACCGTAGCGAGGAACGTAATTGTCTTAAGGAGATTCTCTATAAGCGTACCTCACTCCAAGTACTGTATAAGTGAATTAACTTTCTTTATACTGGGCTTATACTGATATTCAGTATATTGAGACTGACTCATAACCAGTCTAATTAGTGTTTAACTAAGGAAGATAACTGAAGGTGATTTTTTATATAAGAAACGTTCTATTGAACGGAAAACCTCCCACCTGATATTCACCGACCTGGTCAATTAGATCGGTGATATTGATTAGTTGTCAGATTGATTCCTAAAACTAACAAATCAAACACAACTACGACACGTAGAATAAACAGTTCTCTAGTAAAATTGAAATAAACAATGTCGGTGACACTGATTGGTACGAAGTGAAGTATGTATGTCAACTTGTCCCCATCACTAACCTGTCCGTTACTTACTCCTAAGATTTTTTTTTAATTAGCTTATAAACAACTGGCATTAGTATTTTGGGAACTACAAGGTAAACCCGTCCTTATCTCACTAAAATTAGTTTCCAATTCAACTAAAAGTTTAAAACATGAAGTGGTCTTAAAATTGTGGTTTACAGAATTAAACGCGCAAAAACATTTGTTTGTACAATTTTCTTTCAACAGTTTGTTTTCTCCACCTTTCCACCTTTCTTCTCAATTTCCAGTGACCTTTTTTCTTTCTTTTTCTTTTCTCATAAATTTATTCAAAAGCTTTTTTTTTAAATTCTATCTTTAACGGGATATTATTTATACCAACTCTTCTCAATTTGCTCTGTTTTTTTTCTCCACGTTTTTTCCCCTTTCTCCAGAGAGACACTTGTTAGCTCTGCTGTTGGATAGAATTATTTTCAGATTGGTTGTACCCGATAGGATCCGATGCGAATCGACCCGGCCCGGTGAGAGAGCGATAATTGTCCGACGCAGCGAACGCGGTTTCATCCTGGCCGTCCGTAATCACTCGAAATCGTCGTGTGGAGGACGAGATCATATTTTCATATGTACTGAAAATATCGCGGGATATAATCAGGACGATTCAATCACCACACAAAATGAAAAGAGTTTCTAGAGACGAGAGGATCAGAGAAGTGACGCGAGACGACAAGCGAAGCGGCAGGAATCTGGACCCACGCCACGCGGCAACCCGACGCAGCGAGATCCATTTGGAATCCCCACGCGATTTTACACAACACCAAGACTAATTTTCGAGGGGAGCATATATATTTCTGGCCGAGCCGTGGTTCGGTTCAGTTTTAAGAACTTTACGATCTGATTCGGTTCAGGATTTTCTCAGCATATCGGTTCAAAATCAACCACCGATATCTTTTAAGATGGAGAGTTTTTTTTTATAAATATTAGATCATTTATCTTATTTTTACTTAATTAAGTAATATGAAGCCTCTGTTTATCTCTTTGCTTCTCTTCTTTTCTTAGATCGAGAGAGATTTGAGTCATGTGGTTCTAGCTCATGAAGTTTATGGCCGTGAAGCTTGCCGCTGTGGAGTTACTCGTCGACTCATCGACATCACATGAGATCAGGTTTATTATTTTCTCTTTTGTAGCCGTTTAAAATTGAAATTATTATATTTTTATTTTCATAAACTGAAAACCGAAATCGAAACCAAACCAAACCGTTCTCGGTTCGGTTCGCGCGACTAATGCTGGTCCCCCCACGAGTCACGCCCGGCGAGATGAAACCTCGCGAAAATTTCAAAAATAGAAGTTGATTGATGATATATTTTATTTTATTTCTTTTCTTTTAAAAGAAAACAAAAAATAACAGCTTTTTTCTGCTATATAAACGGCCCTCGCCTCTCATGCAATTCTCGCCAACTCTCCATCCACACCCTCTTCCTCTCGATCCTTAACCCATCTCTGCCGTTGGTCTCTCCCCGGAAACAAAATCTCCTCCCTCTTTTCCATTTTAGGTTAATTCCCCACCCCAACCCCCGTCTCCGCCGCCGCCTCGCCACCACCCAGATCTAGAAATTTTGGTTCCATTTTCATCCTCCTCCTTCTGAGGTTTCCGGCGTGGGGAGATCTGAGCATTCTACCAGCGATCTAGGCTTCAACCCTTTTCTTTTCCCCAATTCTCGCTTCGTTTGGGGGGAGCCGGGGCTCCGGCCTCGGCGGCTTTCAAAGCCCCTTCTCTTACAAAATCGCAACCCAAATCTTTCAAAATTTTCATCTTCATTCTTTTTGTTCCTCGCCGCCGATTTTCTAAACCCACAATTTTCGCTACAAATTTTGATCTTTTTTAACTAACTTCTTTTTTTTCCGGTTCGGGGAAGAGAGATGCCGGCCCTGGCGTGCGTAGACGCTGCAGCCCCCCTTCCTCCTGGCTACGCCCTGCCGTGGGACCACGCCTCTCTCCCCCCGGCCGCTCCGGCGGGACCATTTCCCGCCACCATCACTCCGGTGACCGCCGCCGCCGCCCCGTGGTCCACCGACCTCTCGGCCTCCCTTTACAAGATCCATGGTTGGGGGGCCCCCTACTTCTCTGTCAACGCCTCCGGCAACATCGCCGTTCGCCCCCTCGGCGCCGCCACGCTCCCCCACCAGGAGATCGACCTCATGAAGGTCGTCAAGAAGGCGGCCGATCCCAAGCCCGCTGGTGGCCTCGGCCTCCCGCTGCCCCTCATCGTCCGCTTCCCTGACGTCCTCAAGCACCGCCTCGAGTCGCTGAACTCGGCATTCGAGTTTGCGATCCAGTCCAATGGGTACGGCTCTCGTTACCAAGGGGTTTATCCCGTCAAATGCAACCAGGATCGGTTCATCGTTGAGGACATCGTCGAGTTTGGGTACTCGTATCGCTTCGGGTTGGAGGCCGGATCCAAGCCCGAGCTTCTTCTCGCCATAAGTTGCCTCACAAAGGGAAGCCCTGATGCTTTTCTTATCTGCAATGGGTACAAGGATGAGGAGTACATTTCTCTTGCTCTGTTGGGGAGGCGGCTGAATCTGAACACGGTCATCGTTTTGGAGCAGGAGGAGGAGCTGGATACGGTGATTGAGACGAGCAAGAAGCTCGGTGTTCGCCCGGTTATCGGGCTCAGGGCCAAGCTCCGCACGAAGCATTCAGGCCATTTCGGTTCCACCTCCGGCGAGAAAGGCAAGTTCGGGCTGACCACCACTCAGGTACTCTCTGTTGCTAGGAAACTTGAGAGCGCTGAAATGCTTGATTGCCTTCAGCTCCTTCATTTTCATATCGGATCTCAAATCCCGTCGACTGCTTTGTTATCTGATGGTGTGGCTGAGGCTGCTCAGATCTATTGTGAGCTCACGAGGCTCGGTGCCTCCATGCGTGTGATTGATATTGGAGGTGGTCTTGGTATTGATTATGATGGATCTCGTTCTGGTGGTTCTGATATGTCTGTTGGCTATAATCTTGATGAGTATGCGGCTGCCGTAGTTCAATCAGTTCAGTTTGCTTGTGACCGGAAGGGTGTTCGTCATCCGATTATCTGCAGTGAGAGTGGGCGAGCTCTTGTTTCTCACCACTCTGTTCTCGTCTTTGAGGCCATTTCATCGAACACCATGGAACCGGCCTCACTCGGTCCCAATCTTGCCTATTTCCTGGAGGGGCTAGTGGGGGATGCTCGTGCCGACTACCAGAATCTGATCGCCGCTGCAGTTCGTGGAGAGTACGACTCCTGCCTCATCTTCGCAGATCAGCTGAAGCAGAGGTGCGTTGATCAGTTCAAAGACGGCTTGCTCAGTCTCGAACACTTGGCGGCTGTTGACGCTCTCTGCGATTTGGCGGCGAAGGAGATCGGAGCAGGCCGTCCGGTCCACACCTACCATGTGAATCTCTCCATCTTCACTTCGGTGCCGGACTTCTGGGCAATCGGGCAGCTGTTTCCCATCCTCCCCATCCATCGCCTAGACGAGAAGCCGGGCGTGGATGGAATCCTATCCGATCTCACCTGCGACAGTGATGGGAAAATAAACAGGTTCATCGGGGAGATGTCGAGCCTTCCACTGCACGAGATGGTCAGCGGTGGAGGAGGCGGAGGCTACTACTTGGGGATGTTTCTCGGAGGGGCTTATCAGGAGGCGCTCGGGGGAATGCACAACCTGTTCGGGGGGCCGAGCGTTGTGCGCGTCTCGCAGAGCGACGGACCATACAGCTTCGCGGTGACGCGGGCTGTGCCGGGGCCGTCGTGTGCGGACGTCCTGCGAGCGATGCAGTACGAGCCCGAAATAATGTTCGAGGCGCTCAAGCGGCGCACAGAGGACTATGCTAGCCAGGGGGAGAGGCCAACATTAATGCCATTGCCTGTGGCCTCGCGCGGGCGTTCCACTCCATGCCTTATCTTGATTTCGCTGCGGTTGTTGATGGTGCTGATATTGTTGGTGCTGGAGCTGTGGATGATGATCACAGCAGTGGGGTTATCAGTGGCTGCAGCGATGTTGAAGATGACGAGGAGTGGGAGTTCATGCGTTGCTTGAGCGTTTGAGAACCGAACTGTGGTGGATGTCGTCAGGTCGTAGGAGTGATGGTCTATTTTTCTTTCTTCAAATTTCATTTCTGTTTTTTTTTAATGGTCAATTAGATCCGTTGTTGTTAGGTTGTGTCGTCAGGGGTCTCGTTTATTATCTTTTTTAAGATTCTGAGTCTCCTTTTATGATGTGTTTTTAGTTAAGATAAAAATGGACCAGAGAGATGTTTTGGCCCTTATGTTAGAAGTCTGTTCTTGGTTTAGAAGGCTGTTCTTGGTTTCTTGTGGCTTCATTTGTTATTAGTTTACTTTAAATTGTTTTGTTTGGTTCTTATTTATTTTTCTTTGATTTGTTGGTTTTTTTTATGATGAAGAATGCTTTGTGTGTGGCTGATTGTAGAGAACATGGGTGATTTGTGTGGGGGAGGAGTTTGGACCTTTTGGTTTTGTACCATGTGAATATTCTTGGCACTTTGTTGACTCTTGGTGGTCTGATGATTGGAGAAGAGATTCTTGAAGAAAGATTGCAAACTGATGTGTGGCCCCAGGGGCCATGTGTATGTGCTGCAAGCTATTATGCTGAATATTTTTTTTTCTAAAATAGCTCGTATCAACACAGTATATCTCTACGTAGTGAATTTATCTGCCATATGCAAGGAGGGCAGAAGACTCTGCTCTTTATCAGAAAGAAGGTAAGATTTCAACCATGCGTACGACATGTTTCATAAAATTTCTGAGCTGTTTTACTGGGGGTTCTTTCTGTCTTCTATCCTATGCTTTCTATTCATTTCTGAAATCTTTTTCTTTTCCTGTTGTCTTCTCTAAATTATCTATTTGTGACACTTGATAGATTGAGAGATGAAGACATAGGGAGTCTACATACTGTGGCTAAATAGCTTCCATGAGGTAAAATTTCAAACATTCACAAAGCAAGGTTGATAACATTTTTTGGAATAATTTTACTTTGTCATCCTTTTTGTCTTAAGTTTATGCAATTCTTTTTAATTTCTAAAATGATTTTATTCTTTTTATTGGCTGTTTACATTTATTACTCCTGCGGATTCTTCCTGCTTATGGTGTATACCTGGCTTATTTATATAACTTCCCTACTTATTCCAAGTTATGAAAGAGAACATATTGTGTTTAAAGGCCAGCCTCTTAGTCCAAATTCCAGGTCTTTTCTCATGAATTTATCCTCAGTACTTATTTTTCTAATGTGCACTAATTATTAGGCAATGTAATTTACTTGAGAGAGAGGGATCCTGTTTATCCTCCTCCCAGCACGTTTCACCTTTCCTTCCGGAGCACCAAATCAGGTGCACCAGGAGCACTGCACCTGATAATATCTCAAGTAAGATGCCTTGGAAATCTTTTGTGTATATTGGAAAGGTGAACTTTGTTGTGCCTTTTGTGCAAATGTTTGTTTTTTGTATTTCCAATTGATTTTTGAATCCACAAATTTATTCTTCAGTTTTGATCTCATTGTATTTTTTTGGGTGGAAAACTGTTGTGTGATAGTATAGTTAACCGTGGTGTTACCTTCCATGTTTTCATGGCATGTCTCCTTTTTCTATACTCTTTTAGTGTCCTTGGATGTGTATTCTGAGGTATCAACAGGTGCATCAATGGGGGTAGATTTGTTGATCATGGAACATTGAATTTGATGTTATTACGGAGGACTCTAATTGGTTTTTGTTTCTTTCTTTTTGTTTTTTTTTTTTCTAACTTTGTTTGCTGGGTTCAGTGAAGCATTTTAATATGCAAAATAAACATAGTGATAACCTGCCTCTTATCGCCAAACTTTTGCCCATGCTATATCTAACTATTTGGTAGTTTACTTATGTATTTATTGCTCCTGCGTGGTTTGGATAGTGTGGGTGTCAGAGTTATTTTTTTGGATTGGGTGTCGTAGCCTTCTCCTAATGCCTAAAGGTTGCCTTATTGTGTGACATTGTATATTATTTTTACTCTCTTGCTGAAGACATGCCCTCATTCCAATTTTACCATTATCCATGATATTCTTTGGCATCAACCTTAATTTCCATGAAGCAAGATTTTATTTCATCTTCTTTTGGTGTGAATTTTTTTTGGGTCTATTTGATAATATACGCAAGAGTGAGAATTTGAGCGGAAATTATCTGTTCGGTATAACAATGCAAGAAGATGAAAAATAACAATGCAAGAGAATGAAGTTGATGGAGAAAGAATGATTGATTGTGTATTTTGGTGGTTAATTGTGTTTGCCTCATCTATTTGCAGGTGCTTTATGGAGCATTATTTGGTCTGTACTAGAAGGTCAACGTACAAAGTTCTGGTTCTTGTCTACTTTGATCCTTCTTTGTTTTCTAATGCTTGTGTTAGTTTGTCTTCATTGCTTTTGTGATGGTTAAAGTTGTTCGCTTCTCTTTTCCTTTTTTATTCCTTCCCACATTGTTTCTTTGGTTATTTGTGTCCTTTAATTATTGTTTTAAATGCTGAAAGCATAATATTATGTTTGCATATGTTTTTTTCAACACCTAGGTATGTAGTTTGTAGGGTGGTATCTGCATAAACAATTCATTGGCTCGAGTTGGGACTTTTTTTAGTACTTTTTGCAGTCATTTTTGGAAATTCTTTATTAATGGTTAATTGTTAAATTTAATTTTCCGCATTTTAATGGTTGGACATAAATAATAGATGAAATCTTAATTGGTAGGTGGAGAAAAAGAGGATGCCTTTAACTGTGTCTGGGAATATTGTGGTTTCAGGAGCATGGTACATGCACCCCCAACACCTTCCCCATGTTTATTTTGCCTTTGTTTGGTATATTCAGTACTCTTTTCGTTTCTTTAATTATTGCTAACAGTTTTGTAGGACGGTATTGGCTAGAATGATTTTGTGGCCTCGAGTTAGGTTTGTTGTGAACGAGTGTTGTTTTCCCCCTTTCTATTTGATTTGATCACTTTATTTTCCTCCTTTTTTCTTGCTTACAAATTAGTAAGGTAGTTCATTGGATTATCATAGGGTTTCCACTTTCGTTTTCTGGTGAATTTGTATGCTTTGCTTCTTGTTTCTTTCCTTTGACCATAAATGATTTGCGTAGGAAGCGAAAAGGAAAATCTGAGCACCTCTTTTTGTATTGGATTTGGTTTCATATCTACCAAGAAGAGAACTTGCAAAAAAGAATCATTAGGATTGGGTTCATTAGAAAAGTTGGAGGAGAGTTAGAGGCCCCATAGTCTTTTAATTTTGACTGTCGGTGTATGTTCATTGACTTTTCCATTCCTTATTTGGTAGCTTCATGTATCTCTTTCGTTTATTTTGTTTTGTAATCTTTTTCAGAATGTTGGTGTACATTAGTTGCTTGTTTCCGTCGCTTATTTAGTACTTTCGTGTATCTCCTTTCATTTATTTGATTACTGGGGACAATCTTGTTGGACAACATTTCCTTGGAACCCTGAGGAGTTGCATTGGCTGAGTTAGGGTTGATCGTGAAGCAGTATGGTAGTATCCTTTTTTGGTATGCTTGGTTATTTCATTTTGCCTATTTTGTTGGCTGTGGTAGTTTCTTTGGTGATTGGTGGATTGGATAGCCCCGTGAGAAACAGAACACACCTTGAGACCAGGAATATCAGATTTAAGGACATGTATGTGTTATCCTTCCTGTAAATATAGAGTTTATTTATTTTTCATTAGTGCACCATTTGTTAGCACGAACATTTGATTATTGTGTACAATCTTGTAGGACAATGTTTGATTGGAGGCTTGAGAAGCTGTGTGACCTGAGTTAGGCTTTATCGTGTAAAGGTATGTCGTATCCCTTTTTGGTATGCTTGGCCGTTTCTTTTGTTGGTTGTGGTAATTGTAAAGGCGGTTTGCTCTGTTCTTATATGTGTTTGTGAAGAGAGTTGAAAAGGATAAAAAAAAATGTGTTCTTGGTGTTTGATTTGTTGTGTTTGTGAAGAGAGTTGAAAAGAAAAGGAAACATGCTTTTCTTATTTAATTTAGTGATACACATCAGTTTACACAAGTTATGGTTAAAATTTATTGCCCCTCTATGCATGGTTGTGCTCACCTTCTTCTTATGGGAGTTTGGCTTTAGCTTATATGGGATGGGTTGTGTATAGGAGAGGGATTATGTCTGGCCGCAGGGTACTTTTCGGTGCTTATTTGACATTGGTAAATGACATTTTTTCTTTTTATGTGAACTGATGCTTGTTGTCTCCTTTGAAACTTATTTCATTTGTCTTCAATAATTATATGTTATTACTTATGTTCTGTTGTCTGCGGAATACGTGTTTCTCCCATTGCTTTCTTTGTTTCTTATTTACCATGTGCATGTATGCCTTTTCAATCTGTTTGATCATCCACTTAGTGAAGACATCAAAGAGTTTGTCTAGTTCTATCTCTGATTCTCGCCCTGGCTGCTGCTCTACTCGAGAACCACTTACATTTGGTCCTCATCCTGACAGCATCTCGAGCATTTCAAACGGTTTATAGTGGGTTCTTACTCTGATGGCTACACAGGGAACAATCTATATCGTTCCCTCGCTCTGATGACTAACCCATGCTGTGGTTTTCCTTGCTTCCGATCCTTGTACCCCGGCTTCAGTCACTTGTTGTCTGAGTAGGCTACATGTGTTCTGGTCTACTTCCGGACAACTCTCTTGGTATGTTGGTGTCCTCTCATTGCTTCCTTCATTTGTTATTTAGTGTTTTCTGAAGTGCTACAAGGTCATCTTTGGTGAGTTTTTTCTCTTCTTTTTTTTATGCATGTGTATGTAATTATTTTGGAGCCTAGGAAGATGTGATATAAATTACAGAGACAAATTTCATTTGTGTATTTCTTAGCGTGCTCATAGAAGCATTGTTTATGCATCTTCTTTGATTTGTATCATTATTAGGATTAATTTTTGTTGGTGAAATATTTGCGTGCGCGCATGCGTGCACACGTCTCTTGTATGTGTGTGAGCGCGCATGCTTAGTGGTTCTCGACTTTTAAAAAGATTTATTCATGTATATTGGTAAAAGTGGAATTTCATGCTAGCAATTTTTTCCAAATCTTTTGGTTCCTCAATTTAATTGTCATGGTACTTGCAATTTCTTATTCATTGCAGTTCTTTGCTTTCATCATCATTAGGATTGTCTTTTGCTTATAGAATATTTTATTGATTTTAAATACTTGCATATCTCGGAAAAATTTGTTTTAGGCCTACCATAAGCTAAAATTTTTGATGTTTTGGAGTAATAATTAGTGCACATGCTTGTAACTTATTGACG